>MSTJ01000415.1:0-15047 GCA_001956345.1 Ramalina peruviana
GGGGACTTCAGCATGGTTCAGGCTCACTAGTCGATGATACAACACTCCCACCAGAACCGGCGAATGAAGATCTGATACAGAAGCAAAACCTGGACCAGAACACTCCAGGGAACCGAGGCAGCCTGCAGAACATTGGGAATTACCTCTCGTCTTGGAGCAAGTTTGCTGCAGGTATAAGGCCTCCGTAAGCCTGCTGCAAGGACGTCCTGGGCTTTTGGCCTTTTCTTTCCGAGTCTTTTGGTCGTTCCCCTTTTTCAAAAAGATACCCCTTTGTCGCTTTTGTGGCTTACTGCCTTTGGTCTCTTTTGATGGGCGTTTAGGCCGCGTATAGCCAAATCTACTCTTCAGAAATCCATTCCATGACAACCAGTTTGTGTCCTGCGTGTGTGACTTACAATGGCGTTCTTTCGCAGTGCGCCTCGTACAAAACGCATTCTCCTGCACTTTTCGTCTCCTGCTGCAAGAACTATATCAGATGATTGAGAAGTGCTCAACAATGTTTGAAAGATCGTAGGGTCGTATTCCTAGATATCTGCATTCCCGGAACATTTGCTCAAGATTTGGCAGCTTCGCAAAGATTTACTACGAGAGCTGTGAAAGGCAGTATTTTTACTTTGGGGTGGCGGCTACCGCAACGAACATGGAGCATGAAGGGCGTGAACGCATGGCGTCCCTTCAGGCTCCGCTGTCAAAGTCAAAGCTTGTCGGAGTGTCTATAAAGACTTTGCGCGCATTAACACCGCCATTCACAATCTCAGTTCACAATCCATTCACACTCTCTTATCGCATGTAGCACACTCGGCATGACACATAAATCACTTCCAACACGTGGACAGCATTGCGCTAAGACATCGTCACTCCTTGACGGCCTCCCCGTTGTGTCACTGTCAGAAACAACTAACCCTTGGCTTCGACATTGTTGACCTATGCATAAGCGTTTTGCAGTTTCTTTCGTGAAGCTCATTGGTGTTAAACCGCGAGAACATCTAATCGACTACAAGTACCATAACACCGTCTCTTTAATTTGACCATACGCGCACCTCCCACGACCTCAGCATCAACACCGCCACCTGTATTGAGTGTGTTGTCGACTTGGCATCACTATAAAGATGGCTCCCAGTACTTCTTCGTCCGTCCTTCCTACAACTCGCACCATTCCCCATCGCTTTGACCATTTTCTTCCCAAACCATCATCACTTTTCGGCCCCTACACTTCACCACAGCTTGTGACGTCCTCCTCCATCCTTGATTCACCAGACGAAGGAACTTTCAAGTACAGCATTGAGGCTCTTCTTGCTATCAATCAAGACACCGCCATCATGACGGAACGTACACGGGTCCTTGCTGCGCAGAAGGCAGAACACAGGAGGAACCTGGCCAACTACGCCAATCAACGGGCTGCGAGGAAAGAGCAAGCTCATAAGGAAGGGGTGCATGCATCAACGGCACGAGCATCAACGCCCCCACTCAATGTGAGTTGGCAAGACATGAAATCTCGTCTTCACCGCGTGGCCACTTCCACTTCAATTTCTTTTGCTTCACAAGCATACGTCACTTCTGATTCTGACTCATTCCTTCTTCCTTGTGGCTTGATGTACAACTTGTTCGTGTTGTGTCCAGCCCCGATACCTCATGTGTCAAACGTTGTTTAGCAACTTCCTTCATATACTCCATCTATMTCTCTCACCTTTCCTTTCATCTCTTACCATGGATCATCACGCTACTCAAGATTGATTCATGCTAATCATAAATATATAGCAGTCAGCTACGCCCAGCAAGCCTCAAAAGCCGGGGTACAACAAGTACTCCAGTCTCAAAGCATCTAAGAGACCACGGCCGGTTAAGGAATGCCCGGCACCAAAAGCTGTCCGCGAATCGGAACGGAGGCAGATCAGGCCACCTCAACCGAAAAGGCCTCTGCCACAGGATGATTCGCTTGAGCCTCGAGAGATCCGTGAGACAAAGCGGAGAAAGGTACGACCACATATCTTTGAATGTAGCCATGGAGCTAATGCTGTCTACAGACTGATGCTGGCGCCATCGCTCGGGAGAAGAAGACCGTTGCATCCCCTCATGGCAAGATATTGGCGTCAAAGTCTTCACTCAAGAATCAGACTGCTCAAGATGTCATCAAAGCATCAGAGAGCAGTCCGACAAGGGGGCCTGCTTCTCCAAGGTCAAACAGCCGCAAACGACCATCTGAAGAGGCCGATGAAGGGAGCAATGCAGCATCCCCGAAACGAGTGAAGGTCGACCATGAGCCGTCAAGCGAAGCAGCAATGAGCCAGGCTCCTCCAGACGTCCCCACCGCCAAAGGAGAGACTGAGACGACACACCCTCAGTCAAAGCAGCAAGAGGGAACTTCGAGTGGCTCCAGTGATACCACCAAGGGCAAACAAAACGGCCGTCCAGCAGGTCTCAGCAACTTTCTCTTCGCGTGCTACAGCAACTCGGCACTGCAAGCCTTGATGTGCATACCTGAGATTGCCACCGTTATAAGTGCAGTCGAAGGCGGAAGGGTGCAAGCTGCGGACGCTTACTTCGCCGAAAGAGGTACCTTTATGGAAGAGCACACGACACGTGCCAGGCGTTTTCGAAAAGCCCTAAGAGCTATACTGGACGTGGAGGAAGGTAGCGTCAAGCTGACGGCTTATCTTGGCGAAGCGCTGGGTAGGATGAGGGAGGCGGAGAAGGCTGGCAAAACGACTTCAGCCTTGCTTTTCAACCAGGCATGCGGCACSTTGCTGAAGGATCGTTTGATGCCCGATGGCCCGGAGGACGGCACGCCCTTCAACGGCGAAGAGCAAATGGACGCTGCAGGGTTTATTGACGAGCTGCTTCGTCAAGTCAGGACAGAACTGGAGCTGGAAGGTGTTGACGGTAACCCAATCGACGACCTGATTGGGATAGAAGGCCGACAACACCTACGATGCGATGCGTGCGGGCATGTTAGCTCTCAGACTACTGACCAAGGGGCCAACATGCTCAAGGTTGATATCAAGGCAACCAACGATGAGGTGGACGACCTACTGGCGAGATACTCTACTCCCGAAGCCCTCCCAGACTTCCGTTGCGATGGTTGCCACGAACAAGGGGCTACAATCAAGTCATTGCACTTGACAAAGACGTCACCCTATCTTCTCGTCCACATTAATCGGACTCGTCCAGACGGGAAGATTACGACCAACGTTCCCTTTCCTGTGGCACCCATCAACATCGACCTTGATGGCACGCAGCGCTCGTACACGGCGGTATCCGTGGTTGAGCATAAGAGCATGGGCAAGGGCAAATCCAGTCTGGACAATGGCCACTACACCTGCTGCCGCCTGGTCGGCGATCAATGGTGGTACTGCAGTGACGATCACGTCAAGAAATTGACAATCGCACAAGCAGCCCACAAGCACAAGCAGGCTTGCCTTGTGCTCCTAAAGGCGACTTAGCAGCCCCGGATGAGTTTCATGCATACCGCCTAGCTCCGGAGGGCAACTTTCCTCCTGATGTCGACTACGAATCCGACGACCCAACATGGAACGAGTCTCAGACGGACCTTCCCGAGACCGACGACCTTGACATGGACGACTCTGAAATTGAGAGCGACGACCTGGGGAGTAACGAGCTGGGTAGTACCGACCTGGAGAGTGACAACCTTGAGACCGACAACCTTGAGACCGACAACCTTGAGACTGACAACCCTAAGACTGATAGCCATACTTCGAAGAAGCCTCAGACGCACAGCTCTCCAGACCTCGGCACAGGCTCAAGCGCGTCGTCTCACAAGGAGATCCTGACTTACACGGAATCTATGACCTTCGGCTGGCGGGGAACTCATCTCAAATGTGGCTTCGTCGATCAAGAACATCTCTTCATGTTCATCGAAATCGCTCCTAAAGGGCAAGAAAACCTCCAGCCTTGAGTCGCCGCCCTACAGCATTTTAAGCCAAACCTGCCACATCGATCCATTCAGATAATTTCAAGGCCTGACAGACCTACGTTTTATCTCCCGCCTGCAGACACTCTGGACCAACGAAACGGCCCACTGCTTTAATGTCGCAGCAATTATCGAGTCCTAAGCCGCCATTCACCGTGAGCAAATACCCGACTCAACAAGGCATCACAAGCATCCAAGCCTCCTACTACTTCTTCCAAGGTATCGAAAAGCCTCAAAATGAACCTTAGGCTACAGTCACACGTCTGAACAGCCTTCAGGCCCGGCACTGTACACAAACCTTCCTAACCAATCCCCGAGTCATTCGATGATAATTGAATACTACATATATATCAACACCATGAACACCTACTTGGGACCTACAACATCCTCGCTCTCTATCGCTGCATATTGATTTGTCTCTCAAACCAAAATTCTAAATAAATATTCTCCTTCGACATCGTTTTCGCCTTTCTCGAGCCAGCCAATCCTGCATCGTGCCACGGTTCTAGGCAACATCGATTCCACGGGGCTGATTCTGACCTGCTCAACGGAATTCCTGGCCCAGGGACGAGATTGGGCTGCGATGCCGAGACTCGAAACTCTTGCCGCAGATCAGAGATAGTCGGGAGGAGACCGCCTTTGAATCCTCTGAGCACCAGTCTCAAATGGAATAGCTCCAAACGCAAATTCGATGTCTTCAAAGTTTTCTCTGGTGGCTTGCTTCGACTGACGCAGCCCTTACTCATGATTGGAGCCGCAGACGCTCCAGGTGAGAGCACCACAGTTGATTCGGATCGCAATCGACTGCCCCAAGCTCAGAACGAGCTCCGGGATCGACTAGATGTTGCTGGAGCGCAGCTCGCGAACGCCAATGACGAGCTCAAGAGGGACTCAAATCAGGCTTGAAATAGCCGATTGAGCACTTGAAGGTCTCTTACAGCCGTGTGCAGAACGGCACCAAAGCAGAGCATAGGAGCGGGACAAAGCGTTAGCAGCCTCCGATGAGAGAGCGCAGGAGCTTTCAAAAGCGAATGCAAAGCTCTGCGCCAACACCACCAACTCTCTTTGTCGACTGTTCCTCATCCCGGATTCATTCAAACCCTCGGATGGCTGTTCTCGAATCTAAAACACGGCGATTGGGCGAATTCTCTGCTATCTCGCCCCTTGACATCTGGGATGATTGACTCAATCAATGAATTCTTCACTACCACATATTCAACACACTAAGTATTGAAGAAAGGCCAACGTGGAGCTTCTATCTATCACAGCTGATCAAAACCGATTCTTAATGATGTCGCCTCAACATTGGTGGAGTTTCACGCTCTATCTCGTAGCTGGCACCTTCACAATTCTGCTCGTCAATCTCATTGTATCGCTCGCAATTACAAAATGGTGCCAGTGCGCGGTGACATCGTCAGTGCGGCACAAATGATACCGTTGTTCAAGTAAGACATGGAAGGAAAGCTGAATGAGGTTGGATTCACGATCTGAACCAAGAGTTGAAACATTCCCCTCTCGTCCCATAACGCCCTTACCAGACCAGGCAACGAAATTTTCTGGAATTCCAGGAATCCTATACACCATGGACTACTCTTGACATGAACATCCTGGCTCATTATCTCTTCTATCTTGATGGAACACGGTGTGCATGGCAAGCATCACGCAAAGTTCAGTGAAAGTCGTCGAAGCTCGCTTCAAACAATTCTCCGGGTCCAGCTCCTACTGGAGCGACCATGACTCTGCCGAGTTCATGGAGTTCTCACTGGACGACCAGATCTTCGCGGCCAAACAAATAGCTGGCCCGGGTTGCCGCAGCTGCAGTCATACTTCGAAGCTTGCGGTATAACCGCCCACGTCTTCTCAGCAGTGGCAACACCAGCAGGCGCAACAGCACCAGCAGCAGTACCAGCAGCAACAGCAGCGGCCACAGCGCAGTTCTGCAGCATCTGCCTACGCTCCGTGCAGAATCTTCGCCCAGCACGATGAGGAGGCACCTTGAAGCTTGCGGTATAACCGCACAGGACTGTGTTTCCCTCACCCCTGCCCAGGTCACGGCACAACGCAAGGCACGCCGGGCCAGCAAGGCCGTGTCTGGTGGCAAGAAGAGGTCCGCTGGGGAGGAGCCATTATCGGCGCGTCTCAGTAAGAGGGTCCGCAAAGATTAGACGACCAGCGCCGAATAGGTCAAATCACAGTGCAAGACGGCGTAAATATATAATCCACCTCGGACGGGAGTCAGCGAGTGCCGCGTGCACCGCCACATAATGACCCGTTATTCGGAATACTTCAAGTACGCCTTGGTTGAGGAAGTGAGTCACGCTGGCCCCCCATGTCTCGCTGTACTATTAATACTGATTATGATTTCCTGTTTTAGAAATGGTTCACTCAACTATACAGTGACCTTGTGGCACCGCCAGCCCGCATTCCTCAGATACATGATCGAGTGTCTCTATACCAGAACTTACTTCGGTGGTCCGCTACTAGAGCCCAATGGCCTTTCTCTTGCAACATCCGACAATCAGTATGTCCTTCACATCTAAATGCTGAGGATTGCCCGGCTGCTCCCGTTGGTGCGATTGCATTCCTCCTCAGCCTCCACATATTCAACACAATCGTTGGATCTATGTGCGGGTCATATACATTCAGGTCATATGTCGAAAGCTTCTGCTACCTCCCGCACGCACCTCCGACGGTAGCAGTCGCGTTTCAGAACAGCATGAACGTATGGATCTACACGGAAATACTCACGAGGCTACACATGGACGCGAAGGACGAGAGAATTGTGCCTGCAGTCCTTGACCATTTGGCAGGCCATCATGTCGGCGACATGGAAGCGTTGAGGGGTTTACATCTGGCCAAGCAGGATATTCATACTCCACTGCTATGAAATGATACTGCGCTGTGGAGGGACCTGAGTAAGTTGTCTGGGACAGGTGCACATCCTGAAACGCAAAGCCTATTGGTCTTTGACAAACGCCGTGAAGGGTGATGGTCAAGCGAGCCAGCCCAATAACGAGCTTCTACAACGCATTCAATGGCTTTACTCCTTCAAGGGAAGACCAAGACATTCAATTTCAGATAAGAATCTGTTATTCCTGAGTGTATAAATAAAGGCAGTGTGGTGGGCTTTTTAGTAGATATTCAAACACGTCAGATAGATTTATCAGACTATCGTTCAACTAGGCAATCTGGAGTACCGTATGAGACCGATTAGGCCCAYTGCAAGGCAGGAATCTGAGCACCTCGCTTTAATGCATGTCATCCCTTATGCCGTACGAATCCTATGTTTCGTCCTTTTTCAATAACTATGCGGAGAGGACACTCACGTGATCTCGTGTTTTCACGTGTTTCAAGCCCACTGTTCCCGACAACAAGCATCGATACAACAACTAATCTTGTTCAACTCAAACGGTGAGGCTTGTTGTCGCGCGCTCAAGACTTCGATATATTCAGAGGTGAGCCTTGAGCTTGCGTCTGAGATGCCACATGACCCAGACGATACTCGACGGGCTCAACGCTGCCCAAAAAGCCGCCGTTTCTTCGGAAGCGGATGTATTGCAGATACTCGCTCCTCCAGGATCTGGAAAGACCAAAACTCTCACTTCAAGGGTCGCGTATCTACTGCGTGAACCCGGCTATAAACCATGGAACGTCATCTGTCTTACGTTCACCGTCAAGAGCTCTCGGGAAATGGGGGAACGGCTTGCCAAACTCTTGGATAACGGATATGAGAAAAAGCTAGTCCTTGGGACGTTCCACTCAGTCTGTCGAAGATACCTCGTATCATATGGACATCTGATTGGTCTGAGCAAGGACTTTGGAATTGCAGACAGCAATGACTCATTGGCAATCATCAAAAGGATCGTGAAGCGTAATCGACTCAAGGTCGATGCTTACAAGACGAGGGGCCGCATCTCGCACGCCAAATCCAAGGGAAAGTCATTTCATGATCTCATACAGGAGCAACTGAAGGCAAAGAAGAAGGATGAAGAGCAAGAAGAGTTCATCACAGCTTTCGAAGAATACGAGGCTCAACTGGCGCGGGGAAACCTTCTCGACTTTGACGATCTGCTCCTCAGATGCGTTACACTTCTCGAGACCCACCCACACTGCGTCTCAAACGTCGAAGCTGTGCTCATTGATGAGTTCCAAGATACTAACCTGGTACAATTTGATCTGATGCGATTGTTCGCGTCTCAACATAACAGAATTACAACCGTTGGAGACCCAGATCAATCGATCTATGGCTGGAGATCTGCGGAAGTGGAAAATCTGAACCGAATGCAAATGCTTCATCCAGACACACTTGTTGTCCATCTTGAAGAAAATTACAGGTCCTCCGGCGCTATCCTGCTGGCCGCACGCGAGGTCATCGAACAAGATGTATCACGGCCTAAAAAGGAACTTTTACCTACACATTGTCCTGGCACCATACCAGTACTGAGGAAGTTGCCATCAGCAGAGATCGAAGCTGCTTGGATTGTGTCTGAGATCAAAAGAACCAGAGCATTGACGGGCAATCTATTAAATTACTCCGACTATGCTATCCTCCTTCGTTCAGCTGCCCTGTCACGTTTGATAGAGACCGCCATGGGCAGAGCAGGAATGCCGTATCGCATGGTCGGTGGCCATAAGTTCTACGATCGAACTGAAATCAAGATCCTGCTCGACTATTTGCGGGTGGTCAGTCAGCCAAGCAACAATGATGCGGTTGCTCGTGTGCTCAATGTCCCCACAAGAGGCGTGGGAGATGTCACACTCAAAGCATTGCTCGAGGAAGCTGAATTGAAACAGACCACCCTTTGGCAACTCATTCGAAACATTGTTCAGGGTCATACGATCGCAAAAACGAAGATCTCCAATCAGGCTGAGAAAGGCTTGGGAGCCTTCACGAGCATCATCCTCTCCTTGAGAAGCAAATTGATGGATAATACCCGACCTGTATCGCCAGAGGCAATGCTGCAATCTGTGATGAAGAAGCTTGAGTTTCGATTGTACCTCGTAAAGCTATACCCTGAGGATCACGAGACCAGATGGGCAAATGTTGAGGAGCTGGCATTCCAAGCAGCTGAATGCAACTTTCGGGTGTCGAGCTCAACCAACGATGATGATCTTTCGTCTCCTRTCGAAGACTCTCTGCCTGCCATCGATGGCCTTACTCAGGACTCAGGCAATTCAGCAAATGAAGCGTTGTCGACCTTTTTGGCGAATGTAGCATTAGCCTCTGAACGCCAACAAGAGGGCGATGATGATGAGGAATCAGCCTCGGCTGGGCAAGTCACTATATCTACTATYCATGCCGCYAAGGGACTGGAGTGGCCTACTGTGTTCGTGACATCTGTATATGACAAGTGCATCCCACATTCTAGAGCCGAAGACACCGATGAGGAAAGGCGCCTTCTTTATGTGGCAATGACGAGAGCGCAGGCTCTYCTCTACTTGAGTTGTCCGACTAAAACCTCTCAGCGCGAAGACGCGACCCTCTCACCGTTCTTGTCTGAAAAGAAGGTTCGGAAGTTCTTAGCAGATCAAGGGCCCTCTTTCGAGAACGATACCGTCTTCGAAATCTCACGTATCATCGGTAGAAAWTGCCCGGATCGACGTCACATCATCATCGCAACTCGTGATCTGAAAAGCACAGAAGACAATCTGTGGCCACTAGATGGTACAGAAGCGGGACGCAGAAAGTGGGATGGCAACGCTGTCGAGSTATCACCACAGAATAAGAGGCAGAAGATGAGTGGCGTATCAAGTGTTGCTCCAATGRGTGGCTACRCGACTACCAATGTGGGACATAGAACAACGATGCAAGACGCTTCAAAATTCTCATTTGCAGGCAGCGCCACTTTCACCACAGCATCTATACAYCTGCATCAGCTGAGTGAGAAAAGTGYTGACGAAGGGAAAGCGAAAAGAAAGGCTGGTAGGCCCGATCCTGGGCCTGCCCGAGACAGTTCCCTGTATCAGAGAAAAGGAGGACTGGACCCATCTCAATCGTTTATAAAGAAGTCAGAAGCGCCAGCTGACAAAATGATAGACTCAGGTGGTGACCTAATGACCATGAGCAGAATTCGATCTTCCCGGGCCATTGAAGATGGTTTTGACAGGGCCAGTCCTGCAAGAGCGCAGAAAGTGAAGAGAGAAGCCTTTCTTGGAATTAGGAAACTGGGATCGTTATTGGCTCGTGAAGACGATATTCAGCCAGGGCTTCGACGACGCGTGGTACCATTTGGTAGATCAGGTGCTGCCTCAAACCGGCCGGTCTTGCTCTCAAGTTCACCACCTACGCTTCCTGACATGATTCAAGACAAGGAGAATCGTCTGAATGATAGCATCAACGACACGACAAAGCACGATGACACGGCTCAAGATGCCAGGAAACCACGTCACGAAGCCCACAGCGTAGAAAATGCCTTGAAGCATCGAGAATACATCAAGAATATGTTAAATGAGGTAAATGAGGCTGAGCCGATCGAAMGGGATAATAYGACCTTCGTTGCCCAACCTCGCCCAAATGGGTCACGCAAGACACTTGGAGTCCGCCGCGCCCTGGCACCATGGAGCGCAGGCAGTAAGCAGGGTTTCTCGGTCCCCAAGTCATACAAGCCCAATGGATGAAGATGGAGGGCATCCATTCCATACAGAAGCAGTATTGGATGCTTGAATGTGCAGGATATCGGCATCTTCTACCTTCATGACCATCGCGACATCTCAGAGGACCGCATCGCCAGGCACGAGCTGGGCAACGATACTTCGTTCCACAGTTTGATCATAGGTATTGATGGTATGCTGGAAACGATCGCTCACGAATGACGATTCAAAAGCTTGAACCGTATTTAGATAGTTCTGTCAATTTTCGGGCCGTGATGGGACGTTGGTATCGTATTTGAAACGGAAAGCTTGTGATAGATGTTATATATATTACTCGCCTTCCCAGCCCGTGAGCAGCAGACACTGCAGCCTTGCTCCCTGCACTTCCTTTCCGCGATATCATTGCTTTTGTGCAATATTTCCCAATTCACGCGAATGGGACAACCGCACCGGGGCTGTTCTCCTTCTAGAAGCAGACAACACACGGAGGGAACCCTGGACACCTTCCTCAGCATTGACGCCGTGAGAGCTGGCCGTCAATCGAAAGACATCTTTTCAAAGCCGTGGGGATGAAGCTCATTACCGCACTAGGACATGGCTAGATATAGCCAAGGCGAAAATCCTACTCGACTGATTCTACCGCATGTGCTTGTCGATGGACCGATAGATCGTCCGCACTGCTCTGTTGACCTTACCCGTCGGACTGTCAAGCCTCCTTCCTTCAATGGTGCGACAGACTCAAGTTTTAATATTGACCGCTCTCGGGGAATGTCTCACGTAAGCATCAATACTAACAGGGAGCAAGAATGATGCTCGATCTTGAGGCAGGCATGTATATGCCGATCAATGAAAAGGATTTTTGAGGGTACGTGAGGTCCCAGACTCTCTTGACAGGGAGTCTCGATGTACCAATCATGGGTGGGAATGGACCGAAGCAGTGGTTCTGGCTCCGTCCACTGGCACTGGGAAGATGAGTGGTACGAGAATGACTTGACTCGAACAGTTTTATCATCATCATCATCATCATCATCTTAAATTACACCTCCAATAAAAAACAAACCTCCCCAGTCACCACACTTACAAAATCCTTCAGCCCTACTTATACCGCCCCAACACCCTCGCCGCCGCCAACGCCACCCCGAACAAGCCCGCCGAAACCCAGAACGGCAGACCCATCGGCAAGACCCCCTTCTTCACCCCCACAGCAAACGCCACACTCCACAGCGGCGAGGCAATCAGCCCCGCCACCGTCTGCACCAACGCGATCCTCACAAAGAACTCATCCTTCCCCAACCCCCCCGGTGGCAACGTCATAGTCCCAAAAGCCGTCAAGCTATCCGTAACCCCAATCCCACACGTATAGACCAGCAAATTCCCCACGAAGAACGGAGCCGGTAACCCCGTAAACCCAAAACCCGCCATACCGATCATGCCCGCCACGATCGAGGTGGTGATGATGAAGAGATCCGTCCGTTTGGAATCGAGACGGGGTTCGAGGTAGCGGGTGCGGAGGGTGGGCAGAAGAAAAAGGACGGCGGCGGAGACGAGGGCTTTGGCGGCGAGGGCGGCGTTGACGGTGGCGAGGGGCCAGTGCAGGGATAGGGAGATGTACTGCGGGAGGAGGATCTCGGAGCGGACGGCGAAGCTGTTGAGGCAGAAGATGGCGAGGACGGTGAAGGTGGGATTCGGGGTGAAGGGGAGGGCGAGGAAGGTGCGGAGGGAGAGGGTGAGGGAGGTTAGGATTAGATGGGGGATGGGGGTCTGGGAGTTGGTGGGAATTAGCAGTTTGCAGGGGTAATGGGGCTAGAGGGATGGGAGGTTTTTACCTTCTCGGCAGAGGCAGCSTCTTTGGAAAGGTCAATATTGAAATCGGATGAGGCGTCGTCATCGCCTTCTTCGCTGCTTATCATTTGGGTTGAAGGAGAATCTCCTAAGCTAGAGTACCCTGTCGTGGTGCTTCGTCCAAGCTCAGGAGGGATGAAAGTAGCCATTGCAATAGCAAGAACGAAAGAGAGTACCGATAGGCCGTTCAGGATATACACGTGGTGACTCAAGAGTGCCGAGCCAACGGATGAAGCGAGTACGCTTGCCAGTAGATAGAGGGACGTCATATAATTGAACGTCTTTGCCCTAAAGAATGCATCAAAGATGAATTCATCGACGCTAGCAGCAAAGTCCAGAGTTCTTACAGGCGTTCGGGGGGAGCAATGGCACTTATGACCGTTACACATACAATAATGCGGACCGTGTCACCTCCTCCAATGATATCAAATACGAACGTCGACATCATCGCGGGCACAGCCCAGGATCGATGGAGCTTGACTGCGTGACCGTAAGAGAAGGGTATGACGAACAGATACTCAGAATGACTGTTGCAAATGTACTCACAGAAAGATGTTGTCAGTATCACCACAATTGATTGACACGACAGATTGATGAGAACAATACGGCGCAGGCCTATGATAGGAAGAAGCTTTTGGTACATTGCAAGGACAAGCAAGACTTCGTGAAGAGATCATCAGCATGCAGATCCTGGTTCAACTCACCTCGCTCCAAAGGTTTCAGATGGAAGCAGAATTGCAAAAAGAATAGAAGTACCGACCAGGCAAAAGGGTCAAAAAGGCATCCCCTCCTTCTACTAAGCTGAGCGAGCTTTGAATGTCCCCTCCCTTACATTTCATTTCCTCCACACTCACGCCATCAGACTCGATGACTGTAGGATCTGTCATTCGGTAATAGTTCAAGCATTGAGACTGTTGATAGAGATAGACGCGAGAAGAGCGATGGAGGCATGTTGCTAAATTGCCTACGGTCAAAAAGGCSGTGATGAGGATGAGACGCGGGTCGTAGAGGAGTGTAACATGTCCATGAGGAGCTTCAGCTCTAGGCATCGCGTTATATATGAAAGAGACCTCAATGCTATGGCAGCGAGTCATTGGATTTCGCTTCGCAGCAACTGTAAATTTGTGCAGATACGAGTTGTGGAAGCCATTAAAATGTCTGATCGCAGATTGCTTGTCAATATATATCCAGATATCTGCCAATATGCGTTATATTCCACAGTCAAGCGGACCGTATCAGTAGMTGGTGGGAGAATCAGGTYTTTAGGGGAGTCGCATGCAGAGAATATCGAGTCTGACAAAGATGGAGTCTGACAGAGATGSAGTCTGACAAAGACGGAGTCTGACAAAGTTTGAGGTTGGATGTCGGCAGTCGACCCTGAGCGGGAGCCGCAAGC
This sequence comes from Ramalina peruviana, assembly GCA_001956345.1. NCBI lineage: Eukaryota > Fungi > Ascomycota > Lecanoromycetes > Lecanorales > Ramalinaceae > Ramalina > Ramalina peruviana. The sequence goes on from MSTJ01000415.1 coordinate 13,758, forward strand.
GCGTAGCAGTRCTCAGGGCCTGGGACTTAATCATTTAGCTCTGGGGCCATTCCTCGGAGGGCATGGCGTGCCATATAATTCAGTTCAGGGAACGACTTTGAGCTTGCCCTTCTGTGCGAAGGGAGTTCCGATGGGTAACAGTAAAGAGACAGACCTCGAGACAGTGGATTCAGAAGAGAGATCCAGAGCTGAGACGGTACCCCATCACGCCCCAAAGGACAGCGCTATACCACTGGCACGGGGTTCGCCTTTTCTCATATGTGTGGGTCCCAGCTACAGTCAGGAAAGGCGGAGCATTTTTGTTGCATTTACCAAATTCCTTGAGACGCTCCTTGCGAAAATAATGTTCCATCATAACTATAGGTGATCTATCACAATGAATGGAATTACTGAGGCAGCAGCAATGACTTGACGTCACTTCTTGACCCATCCTGTCGGATCTTACACTCTATCATCATGCCATTCCTCCATCCCAAAAAGAAGCAAGCTCTCCAATATTGAAATATTGAGCGATCCGACGAAGCTCGTCTCAATTCCACCCGTCCAGTCATCTTTTTCTCCCTCCTAACCAAGCCGAGTTTCGCCCATCATTGATCTGGTCACCCAGCCGGGCTCACAAGATAGCGAGGAAGCTCTCCAGTAGTCTCACAAGCTTGGTCTGCCAACTCGTCAACGCTTTTCGTGTCCTGGATTATGATAATCAGCGGGAGGAGCCCGCTGCTGCTGACGACGACGACAACAAAGCTAACATAATGCTGTCAATCGCAGCGAGGAACGCCATCATCGCACGTGTTCATCTGATAATCGAGGAGATGCAGCAGCACATTCGACTGCGGACCCGTCACACCGCACGCGCGGGACAACACCTCATGAAAAAGACTCGAGAGCGATTGGACGGTCTGATGAGAGAATTTGATGCTCTGGAGCGTGTGATTTGGTGCTGCTATCGGTAAAGACTGCGTGCTATGAAGAAGAAAGTCTCACAGAGCGGTTTAGGACTTTTTCATAGAATTCGAGGTACAACAAACTTACCCCCATTTCAGGTGCGATGATACGTGTGTCGGGTGATGTTTCTGGTTTACGGACCGGATCGTCATTGCCTGCATTGCAGGAAACCCAGACGATGACCAGAAGACCCCGTCTATGTGATACAAACACTGGGTGCTTGTTTTGCTGCTACAGCAACAAGCTCAAATAGGACGTGACTAGGACGAAGAATCTGAGAGCTGAGCAAAGCCGTTACTATTCAGATCACCACTCACCTCACCACTCGCCTCCTCCTTCACATAC
>MSTJ01000416.1:0-14342 GCA_001956345.1 Ramalina peruviana
TGGTGCGAGTTGTGCTGCTGCCGATGGAGAATGGAGTTTGGGGAGTGGGGAGAATCACGCGTGGCCTGCAAAAGGGAGATTGAGATAAGAATTATTAGACGATATCATGGAAATGCTGGTATTGGGACTGGGACGAACAAAGACGCGTTCACGATCAAGGCGAGGTATTTTGGAAAAAGAGCTTGTACTCAATGGAATAGCTGGAAGAATTTCTGTGGACCCGTTCTTCAATCCATGTTGAAATCCTTGAAGGGGGTTGGAAATATGACGCCATTGCCAGGACTCACCAGGGCGTTGTGGGAACCAGGCAAGCCATAGAAAAACAATGAAGGGGCTTCTAGAAGTACTGTTACAGACAAACAAGAAAAGGCCTATCTCTTACCATCCCTCGCTCTTCTTAGCCTCAGCGATTAGTTTGTCCTCCTCCTCGGTAGAGAACGCCTCCTTTGCTATAAAGAACTCCTTCAACCTTAGCTCGTCCTTRCATWTGTCCGCCCATTTATCCACCATCAGSCGATACATGTGCACGGCCAGGTCGTGATATCGCTCCACCACATCTTGGATGTCTTCGTTCGCCATCAGGGCCTCGACATCATATTTCGCCAGCACGTCTACGACCGCATTACGCAGCTCCAGGTCAGTCACGGTGGTGAGRGTGAATACGCTYTCAATCACCCGTGGCCACTTGGTTAGCTCATTTGATGCGTTTTCCTTCATGTTTTCCTTGGCGGCAAGGGCCCTGAAGTTCCGAACGGCCAACACCTTCAGCCCAGGGACGTCCAAACGGTCGCCGAGCGCGAAACAGCGGCTATGTGCGATCAGCTGCGTTTCCATGGTYGATTTGCGGTTGCCGGTGCTGTAGGTGCCCATATACATGAAGTGGAACAGGCGGTTTAATTCGGCGTGGGTGAAATCCGGCAACTCGTTGGGCAGCGTGATGATGGGGGCGCCMGAGGTGGGATCCGAGGGCGAGTTCCAAGCGGCGCCACTGGGTCGTTGTGGATCAAAGCGAGCCTTGAAGACGTTGGAGTGGCGGACCAGCATAGACTTGTGGAGGTGGAATGCGTGGCCTGAGGAGTCACGGACGATGACGTCTGGGGGAACATCGCTGAGATGGAACTGAGTTTGAGGGCCTTTGCCGGTGACCCAGCTTTGAAGCGGGAGAGACATTKTGAGCTTGGGTTACTGAAGTACTAGAGGATAGACTCGGGAGTCGATTGAACGGGGGAAAGGGGTTGGCGCTACCCACCGTGATATATATTTAGTAGAGGCAACAGCGCGTAAAGCCATACACAATGGCCCGTGATACGCTCCTTGTCCAAAAAGGAAGGAAGAATTTGCTCCTTCATGTGTGCCTTTGCATCATGAGAGCCCTTGCTCTTTGTGGGGTATCTGCAGGGACAAAGCCGAGTCGTCTGCACGTCACATCCCGTTGTGCTTCCTGAGAGGCCCGTCAAAGGAGCACTAGAATATGGACAAGGACTTGGTAAGAAGTCTCATAAAGCAGTATTCCTTGGGCTGGCCAAGATAACGCATCCCTCGACCAAGATTAGATCAATCAAGCTCATCCTGGAGAAGTGTTTGATCAGATAATCTTAATCGTGTGAGTGTGGTCATCAGGGTGAAAGGAGAGGCAAGGAAGTGAGACCTTGTTCTCATGGCGCTTACGGAGAATTGCGATTAGATCCTCGGAGTGGTACGAGAATGTTCGGCAAACTCCCAGTCGATCAAAGGTTCCTCCTCCTCGATGCAGCAGCAAAAGGCCTTGAAACGATGTTCCTCCTTCGAATTCAGACTTACAGAGGGCCATATAGAACAAAAGCCCTGCCTCATTTTCGTTATCGAAGCTGTCTTGATCAACATCAAGAGATACAGATGTCGGATTGAGATCTTGTCTGTCATCAGTCCCGAGAGCCATGTCTGTGCCGTTGAGTATGATAAAGAGTTCGCCCTGATAGGATCTCCGGATTCGCAATTGCGTCAGTGCGCCTTTCAGGATTATGTGACCTCCTTTCACAAGGCCTGTTGCATCCCTCGTCATGTAATCAATCCAAAGATCTTCTACGGAACATAACAATCCTTCGTCCGTGGGGTAAGCAGCGGAGATACAGCCATCGATTGAGGCCCAGGAAAAGCTAGGAGCGCGGTATGGTGACGCACGTTTCGATGGTGATCCGTCATTCTGTAGATGGGCTGCGACATACCATCCAAGCTCACTCACCAGATACGACCTCCACATTCCGACCACGTACTCATCTTGCAGGATCAAACTCATCCTCTTTGCGATCCCCGAGAGGGCAATAAGTTTATCCTCACTGTTCGACAGCACGCATTGACTGTACGAACCGACGATTCGCGACCATAGGTGGTGTTTGAGGCCTCTTGGTTTCGTTTCTTTCCCCAGGTTCGGACCCTTTAGGCTCTTGCCGACAAGAGAAAGATTGAGGGACTTGAAGTGCGTCATTCGTGTTTCGTCAAGGACAGCAGGCAAGCCGTCCGGATAGGTCTCGTCGGCATCTGTCTCGACGCACTCCCAGGCTAATTGATCCGAGCAGAAATGCAGGACTCGACGAGCAAGCAAACGCTCTTGTAGAACCCAACCGCGCTCATGGAGAGGCATTTGAGCCAGGTGGATATCCCAATACTCCGCATCAATCAATGCAAAGTTCTTCACAGTCGCAGTTGCGTCAAAGACTGTGAATGCTGTACTAAACTGGTGGTGGCCAAGTAGACTTGGGTCTCGATCGAAGAAGAGCCCTTGAGTGCTATCCGTGGAACCCGTAGCTGAAAGATTGCAGTATGCATTCTCATAGACGATATTCATTTGCGCTGCTTCCCTGCTCCAGTCTGAAAGGTCATCGGGATCTTGGAAGATGCAAAATGTGTCAATCCAGAGATATTGGATTGAGAGGCGATGCTTGGTCACGAACATGGCATCTTGGAAGGTTTTGGGCAGTTTGGAAACATCTATGCCGCTTTGTAAGGTAGCAAATGAGTCGCTGGTCAGCTGTTTTTGCGTAGTATTGCCCCAGCGGTGACTCAACGTAACGTAGCGGGATCCAGCTGGAGGTTGAGCCCTCTCCGTGACGATTAGACGAGGTCGACAAGGAGGTTCTGTAGGCGATCCAAGGTCCAAAAGCCGGGTTGGGTACCATCTTCCGAACGCAGGTCCTTTGCAATCAGTATGTTGTTGGGTGCAATCAGAGAACCATTTTGCAGCGAGTGCCCATGACTCCTCGGAGAATGTCGAACGTGAGGTCGGATTTGCAGTAGCTAGACACTGGGGCTCTGGTACTCGGATGATATTGTTAGAGCCAGATCATGGGAGCAATGTCATGAGCGTTTCCTCACCAGGTCTCAGATCGATAGCAATGTACACCGAATCGACCGCTGTCTTGATCTTCATACGCTCAAGCAAGTCTCGGAGATCTACCCCAAGATATAGGTAGACTCTGTAGCTGTGTTGGGAAGCTTTATCTATGAATACCCGCAGCAAACAAGAGGTTATGGAACCGTCAACCTGTTGTTGCCACAAGTGCATTTTCTCCTCGGCGGTGAGCCGACTGGCCAATCGGGAACACAAGTAGCAGCCCTGGAGTACAGCTTCTCGTAAAGCAAGTATGTTTTGGTGATGATCGAAGTAGGCCATATTGTCTTCGCGATGCCATGATGTGGGCTGAACCCTACTGTGCATGATCGCATCGCAAACGTCGCAGAACATCCCTGGGCCTGATTGTACTCAAAACCCTCAATTTTGGAGAGAGGAAAGGAAAAGCGTTCGGACTGTTCAGCGTGGAGAAAAATTGAGTACGAAGCTCGTTGATCAATTTGAGCTAAGTCGACAAGGAGCCTCTCAGTCAGGAGCTTTTCGTCTGCCTCGGCGCTCGTGATCGGCCGTAAAGAAACAAGATTGCCGTATGTTGTGAAGTGCTCAGCAAGGCTGAAGCAGAATCCGAGAGCGCTCCACCGGTTCTCAATGTCAGCCAGGATGAGAAGCGGTGGGCCCACCGTGGCCAAGGGTACGTACTCCAGCTGCGAATGCCGATGCGGGGAAGGCGGGGAAATGATGGAAGCTCTGCATCAGGAACGATGGTAATTTGATCAGCTCGACAATGTCAGCTACTATTCAAAAAGCGTGTCAGGTATTCCATCATCGACGCCCAATTGTGAACCGTAAACTGCGAAAAGGCTTGAGTGTTGTCCCAGGGAAGCATTGCCTATATCAAGCCTGATCGATATGGCGTCCAATTTTCCTTCCCTTCAGCCGGCCATGACTGTGCTTGTATGTAGTGCTCTGGCTGGATAAGAGGGATCGCAATTGACCCCCGGGTTGCAGGTTGAGATCGATGGCCCATTGTCAGTCGGTATGACGATGAGATTCGAGCTACCCATGCATGTTGACATGAGCCACTGATGAGACTAGGATCGTCGTCCAGAAAGACGCCGCTCTCGGTCGTTGTACGCATCCGCATCCATCTTCTTAACTCAAGCTCTTCCATTGATAGTGGCACGTAGCCCATGACTGGTGGCTCGGTCAAGTCAGAGCCCGGCTTCTCACCAGCCGTCGACGCCAAATTTGTCTCTCAGGGCGCAGACTACATTCACAACGACCCTGACGGAAAGTTCATGCGCCTGGGTCAGTGTCGATATCATTCTTACTCGAACACATGTCTGACGTGTAATCATTGCAGATGCGCACCAAGTCATCAAGTAGGCTTTGTTCCCGGTGCATTGTCGCAACAAGGTCTCCAAAGGTTGATATCCTCGCAGGGACAGGACCGATTCCCTCATCTATGTCAATTATGGCGGTGTGATTGCCATCACCCCCGGCCTGGCCAAGATACTGGGCGGAAGCGGTGATGCAGAGAGCACACCATTTGGCGACGCATGTGCGTTCTTGCTGATCCCTTTTCCACCGAGCAGTCTCATCTGACTGTTGCAGACATCGAGATGAAGTTCGAAACGGGAGATGAGCGGTTCAAGGATCTCGAGACGAGTGTGTTTGTCGGTGCCGGGAGATTCATCGTGGAGCAGGGGAAGCCGGTGACGGTGGAGTACAAGCTCAGCAAGGTGGTGAAAGGGTCTTAGAGGCTTTGACAACCTCGTGTTGCTTCTGTGTTTCACCCGAGCAAGCTCTCACTCTCCTGTGACGGACTTGATTTGTCTCCAACGACTCTTGGTGGGAGGCAAGCTCTGATCCAGTGGCCAGCCTTTTGTGTTGCAACTCTGCTGGTTATGAACCATCTCTTCCACTTGCCGCGGCTCCATGTCCATGCTCTGCCCAGAAGCCAGATGGCAGCAATGAGAGCGAGTGTAGAGAAGAAGGCAACCACGACACTCAAGAAGGTAATTGTCGAGACATGGCAGCCCAACTCATTGCCTCTCAACTCCCATCTTTCATCTCTTGTAGGGCAGACATCCTTTTCCCAGATTGGGGACAATATGGGCCAGGTGACAGGATTGGCGACGCATACTGAGCTCTGTGATAGTGATCAGGATGGCTGTACATCTATCATAGGAGAGAATCAATCCGTACCGTAGCACACCAACTGCAGTGATACTGAGCGTTCAAACACGATCGACAGTCCTGCAGACGCCAGCAGTGTGGAAGAAGAGCATCCGAGTCCGGATACTGGCTCAACGGATCGCTTTTAATCGTAAGATCGGACGGCATCAGTTGCTTCTCAGCAGTGTGCTTAGCAGTGGTACCTGGTGGTGGCAGCTGTTCCTTTGGTCGGAAACCAGTGCCGACGTGTCAATTGGGCTGCCGATCTGGTGCATCCCACTGATGTCATCAATCATTCAGAGCGGGGATGAAGCGAATATATTTCTCCCTCGATCGAACATTGACTTCAATATTTAATGTGACCTTTTCACAGCCATCGGATACATTGATTGCAAAAGCGAACATGTATTTGTCCCTTCCCTTTTCATTGGCAGCCTTGGCGCCCGTCGCTGCTTCCGCCGATCAAATTCCTCTCCAACAGCAATCTTCACCCTCCTCCTCATCCAGTAGCCCCCTGACCTCAATCCCTGAACTCGGCTTCGGAACGTGGCGTCTTGACAAATCCAATGCCTCGGAAGCAGTCGCCCTCGCGATTCAGACTGGTTACACCCACATAGATTGTGCCGCGATCTACGGGAATGAGGTTGAAGTGGGCAAAGGCATCGCAGAAGGATTGAGAAAGTCCGGGAAAAGGAGAGAGGATATTTGGGTGACCAGCAAATTGTGGAATGATCAGTAGGTGGCTTCCTTTTCCCCCTCCCTCCTCCCCTCTGTTCGTCAAAGTGATATCCATTTGAACCGTCACATGAACTGAAGACATGAGTCTGATCGCCTGTTGTAATTTAGCCACAACCCCGCCGATGTCCCCTCTGCACTCTCCAAAACCCTCTCGGACCTTGGGCTGGACTACTTGGACCTCTATCTGATGCACTGGCCCGTCTCCTCCCAACCCTCCCCTTCCCATCCATCGGGCGGGAACTACATCTCCTACCTACCCACCTGGCTTGCCATGGGCGCGCTTCTCCAACCGCCCGCGACCACCCCGCCAAACATCGACCCCCAGCCTCTCGTCCACCACATCGGCGTCTCCAACTTCTCGCCCGCACAACTGAAAGATCTGGTACCGAAACCGGCCGTCCATCAGTTCGAATTACACCCTTACCTACAACAACGGCAATTCCTCTCTCTGCATGCCGAGCTCGGCATCAACGTGACCGCGTACAGTCCGTTGGCGAATCTGAATTATAACCCCAATCCGAAGGGGGATGCGCCGCCCAGTATCCTAGAGAATGACCGCATCTCGGAGATCGCGAAAAGGAGAGGCTGTACGAATGCACAGGTGGCGTTGCAGTGGGGAATGCGTGGCGGCTGGAGCGTGATCCCGAAGAGCCAGCACGCAGATCGGATTGAGGAAAATTACAAGGCAAAGGAGTGTGTGTTGACAAAAGAGGATGAAACCGTGGTGCTGGAGGTTGGAGAGCAGTGGGTGAAGCGTTTCAACAATCCGAGTAAAGGGTGGAGGGTTCCTTTGTACGAGGGGTTGGATGACGCCTGATGAGGGTAGTGGAGAGATGCAGATGGAGCATGACGGAGATTGATGGAAGGGGTGAGTGTCGGGACGCGATAACGCATGATGATTCCACGACATTGGTGCGAGGCATGCTGCAACGGGCAAGGCTGCCACGATGATGAGTGATGAAACCCTGTACGTCGAGAGAAGAGGCAATTGAATGACTTGACAGCCCTGCAGGAACCGACCTCACAAATCTGGTTCCTTGAAACAGAGCAGATGGGACACCTTGTTCTTGCCGGGTGGCTCACGTCTGTCCGACAATGTTGTGATGACTTATCCAAGGCTGAACCGCAAGCGCTCTGTATTATACTGACAATGACCCGATTTGTCCTTTCTCTCTACAAGGTACTTCGCGAGTATTATGGGAAGGTGGGGGCCTGACGAATTAGGACCGTATCGTCGATGAAACGTTCTTCAACTTCCACATCTGCACCACCGACAGATTCAACATCTTCTTCGGAACAGCTTAGCCGATCATTCTCTCCCTTTTCAAGTCGTTCACGTCGGTTTGGTTGCGGCAATGAAGTAGGCCGATTGGCCCAATCCGGCGCTTCGGGCCGCGCATCAACATGATGGTGGCACAGCTGGCTAGGCTGGGGCTCTTGGGTTTCAGGATCGGAACTATATGTTGCTCCTTTCAACATCTTTGGCTACTACACACAGATGTAGTGAATCTTGCGAGCTGCGAAACAGCTACGAACAAGATGGTCGACGCCATCCCCTTCTTCTGCTATCCAAGTCCCCTGTAGCAAAATGGTCATGCTTGACCTGGGGCTAGGCGCAGGAACATCGACATCGCTCTACTAGCCTTGAATACCAACACCGTCTTCATTGCCACCAACCTGGAATTGATCGCTCATCTTTTCGCCTTCACCAAACGCTTCAAACAGACCCAGGACATCACAAGTGCTATTTCTGTAAATTCGCGCTTCCTTTGACAAGGTGGCTCACAAGATATGTCAAACAATGTATTGCACCGACCTGCAGCGCCTTGGATGGCCCTCCTTGTGCGTTTCCATGGTCCAATCTGGGCCAACAACTTCGCAGTAGCCAAGATCAAAAAGGTCGCCCACGCCGCAAATCTACTCGGCCGTCGCTCTTGGATTGACTAGAGCTTGTCTCATCTTTCTAGCCTCCATGCCGATTGCTGCCCCAAACCCCACACCCACATGCAGATTTTCAATATTTGGGCTCTAGTCAGCGTCCACTGACTTCTCATATCTGCTCTGAAAGGTAATGAAATCTCGGAAACGGCCAAGGATAAGTACGCCGCTCATATGGCAAAGCATGCCCCATGTGTTCCATGATGACCGCCGATATATATTCGTGCTGGGTGCTGATGTTGCTCCTGTTCTGTGCTCAATCTTGCTGTTCATGCTGGCGCTGTTCTTCCTCCCACATTCATTCCATTCCTGAAGTTGATCGGCCTTGAGGGCCCTGTCTCTCCTTCGATACATTTCCCTTTTGCAGAAGCAGTACCGTCACCATGGCATTCCTCTCATTCTCGACCATTGTCTCTCTATCCGCTCTCTCCTTGACCGCTCTCGCAAACCCACAAGGCCGCCATCACGGCGGCGGCGGCAGCCAACCTCCCTGGCAACAGCCCGCCACAACCGCTGTCGTTGTCCCAGCACCCACCACCTCAATCGTCGGCGTCTCACCGCCAGATACCTCCGTCGTCGGTGTCCCACCACCAAACACCTCCCTCGCCCCCATCAGCCCCATCTCCAACCCTCCCACCCAACCCTCCACCGCCCCCTCCACCCAACCCTCGGGCACCAACCCATCCAACACCTGCGGCTCCGGCGGCGGGGGCATGCAAATCCAATGGACCGGCCTCGAAGTCCCCTACAGCTGGTCTGGCGGTTCGGGCAAAACCACCTCCGGCACCTGCGTGGACCTCACAGGCTTCCAGGGCCAAATCGCACTCGGCGGCGCGGGGGGCTCAATCGTGGAGGTGAACCCCTCAAATTACTTCGACGTATCCTACATCCTGGGCTACTCGGTCCCCGTAGTCTGTTCGGGCGGCGGCGCCATCACAGGCTGCAACAAGGACCTCCTGGGCAACGGGGGCAAAGCCGGGACGGTGCACAAGAACCCCACAGGCCCCGGCGGGACGAAGGATCCCGGGTTGTATGCCGCGACGGGGGCGGCCGATAAGACGCCCTGGTGCTACGCGTGCAGTGAGATCGATCCGTTCTTCCAGCCGTGCGCGGGGAGCGCGTATGCGTACCCCTACGATGACGGGGCGACGGTGGGGCCGTCCTTGGAGGTGACGTGTTGTGTKGGGACGGGGTGTCCGAGCACGGGCAGGGAGGGGAGTACCGCGGGCGGGCACCCGGAGCCSGATCGGAATCCGCCGTGTACGTATTGTGCGGGCACTGCGAAGAGRGGGTTGCAGGAGCTGYTGGTGGGGGGGGCGGAGGGGGGGAATGCGACGGAGGTGGTGGAGGGAGGGGAGTTGGGTGGAGGTGGGAGGAGGAGGAAGCATAAGAGGCATGGGAGCGCGCACGGGAATCCGTGGAGTCCGGTTTTGCCGGCTGGGAGTTGAAGGAGGGGGGATTCTTCGGGATGAATGGTTTGTTCTGGTTCATTTTTTCCGAATAATGCGTTGGAGTGGTTTAATTATGTATGGTAATGATGGAATCCTGGGTAGGCCAACYGGATTGGCGCATCCGCATTCATGATTATACATTCTCTTCATCCTTGAGTAAATTCGATGCGCGTGCGACTCGCCAGACTTCGAGCTCCTTTCATGCGCCTGACTGCTTTTTCCGAGGGCGCCATCAAGGAACACCGTCACGCTCATTGCAGGTTGCTGTTGCAATAGCAAAACATTCACGATTCCCCAAAGCACACATCATGCGTTTCGCGAAAGCAGACCTTCGCCGTATTTTGAGTGTACCACCATACCAAGCCATTCTCTGCGCACCTTCTTTTTCCCTTTCCCCCTTCCCCGCTCTGAACACGCAACCATCTCCAAAAACCCGAATCAACGGCGCAAAGCAAAGCAAAAATGAGATTCATCGTCACCTACAGGACTCGAACCTGTGCATCCGAAGATAATAGATTTCTAGTCTATCGCCTTAACCACTCGGCCAAAGTGACTGGGATTTGTGGGCGCTCGCCACAACTCGCTTGATTCCTCCCTCTATTAACATGTATGATTTGTTTTGCCTCTCATCATTCGTAGATGTGTGTGGTGGGATGGCTAACCACTTCGAGCCTAGCGTCTTTCAAGGCCCCTTAAACCATCTCAGCCATTTATCGTATCCTCCATACTAATACCACCTGGTTTCTTGGAACTCCTGCAACTACATGTCTCTCAATCGAACTGGGGGATGTCGTAGTCCGCGACGATGTCTTCATGCAATTGTTCGACGGGCTCCCACGTGTTGTCCTCAGACCACTTGACGAGATCCTTGCGCATTTCGTCTTACGCACTCACAATCTCGAAGGCGCTCAACTATGCACTCTTCTGGCACGGGCATCTCTGCGTCAGGGTTCCTTGGAAGGACATTATTGATACTCTCGACACTTTTGTTCAGAGCAGCTTTGAGGGCGGGATTTTTCTCCTTGTCTTCATCCTCTGACATGGGTGTCTCTGCGCCGACGTCGCAAAGGTCATTTCTACTGCTCAGATCCTATCAGCCGTAGCTTTCAAGGCTAGCGAAGGAATGCGAGCTACCTAGCGATGATATGCATTGGTATCTGGATACGATGCTGCTTCGAGTTGTGCCATACGCCCTTCCCGTCAACGATCTTCGAATACCACTGTCTCTGCTTCCATACCCGTGACTCTTATCTATCGTCTGCCTGCTCGAAACAGAGCGTGCATTCCGCCTTAGCACGCGAATTCCCGTTCTAATAAACATATAAGAACAGGCATGTCTGTCTTCGTGCTTGCTCCACTGTCCTCATTCTGATTATGAGATGTTTCTGGGAATCCATACAGCTCTTATAGAGCCGAATTTGTGAGCAATATTGAGTCGTTATTCAGCCTCGAATAGCACGGTAAATATATCACCATAGCCCAATCGAAATGGCGGCAGGCTGTCTGCTTTTAGGCTTCAGAAGTAGCCAACTTAACGATTCTTCTCTTTTCTTTGGGTTCTATTTTCTGCCATGCATTCTAGACTACTATCCTTTATCCGCGATACCAAGCTCTCGAAAACGCTCAGGCAGGGCTGTGGGCTTGTCATGGTGCTCCATGATAATGGCATAGTTTACAGCTGTGAGTTGCAGCATATCGGCTATTGCGCTGAGGGTACCGAGCAGTACGGTTGGCTGCTTTTTACGTCCTCGCTATACTACGTCCTCGTCATCCCCCGAATACATGTACGACCAACGCGAAAAGTATCGGCTGCCGCATATCTTGGCTGATATGGTACCGCAAGCTTAAGGGAGCGATGGATCATATCAGCGCTGTAATCCATATAATCCATTGTATTCTTTTCCTCGGGTTATTGATCAGCTTCAGTTTTGATTCCTACAAGGTCTCGACAATCCATATGAAGATTCATACAATCTTTCTTGATATTTAACTTGCCAGTTGTGTCGTAAGCGGTCTAGATCGAATCGAAAGCGTTCGTCTCTGGCCCCCAGGGGCTTCAGGTGAGTAACCGTTTGCAGCGTTTTTTGGAAGATACTGAGTATATTAACTCTGCTTGACGCGTTTCTCCGCACGTTTATTTTCTCCCCTGTTCCGTCTTAAATTCATTAGTAACCAGGAATATTCCCCGCTCGGTCTTCCTTCACGGTGAAAAGGGGCGGGCGGGGCGATGTGGAGCGGAGCTCAGATCGACTACCTCCCTCTCCTGGCGGCGGCGGCGGCTGGGACCTTCCTCTTCTTCTGCTTTCCTTTTTCCTTTTCCCCTAGCCTTCCTCTACCCCCCTTCGCTAATTTTCCTCCTCTTCTTCACTGGAGGCTATAGTGCGGGCCAGCGCTTTGCCGCCAATATCCATACTGTCAATCACTAGGAGCGGAATGCACGACCTTGAATAGCTGTATAGACGCAGTGCTTTGCAGTTCTCGTAAGGTGTATATCTCTGCACTTGTCTAGCAAAATTATCTCGCAGACGAAATTTTTGATTCCTCCGCTCTTCATTATTTGATTCATTCGTCTATCGTGTTCTCGATATTTACTGTTTTGCCGACAATATTCGGGGTAGCCACAAAATTGAAAGATGCCTTCTCGAGACCGAACTCCCATTCCTTCCAACCATGGAAGAGCTCTTGAACGAAATTGGCATACTTAGATATCGGTATGCATTGCCCATCAGAAGCCTTGGGATACGCTTTGTTCTCTGCAGCATACAGATCGTATTTATTTCCAAGTCTTAGTAGTGCTAAAGTAAAGAATTTACTGGTTTAGAAGACATTTGAATGCATAGAGTAGGAAGATTTGTCATACGTGCCTATTCATAAATGGACAAATCTGAGAGCCACCGATGGCAATTTCGCCATAAGTCACTCAATTCCTCCGATTCACACTCCTTAGTCATTTGACTCACTCCTTTGTAAGCCCGCGAGTCCGCTTTTCTGGAAACGAATCTTCATAGCTCCCACTGCATCTCTGGTCCTCTTTATCGTAGCGGAAGGGCAATTTCAGCTCGACGTTGATACGATACTGGTCTGAAAGTTCTACATCATCTGCAACAATATCTATAGGCTTCCAATCAAGGCTTTCAAATGCAGCGCTGAAAGTAAGACGCAATAGGCCGTGCCTGGTGTATGATTACGGGTTCCGTCTTCACGAGAATCAACGTGCTTCGGCTTCTGAAGGATCATAGCATAGATCTACGCGCTAGAGATACTTATGTTGAATCCGAATATCAACTTGGATCTCAAATTCGGATTTCTTGGTAGCATGATGTGCTCGGTCACTCCCGCACCTGCCCGAGATCACGAGATCGTTGAACTTCCTCCACGCACTTCAACTCAATACCTGCAATGCCGCAAGCTTCATCAAACATTCCTAGCAACTCCATCACCCAGCCACTCGGCGGCAAATGGATGTCTTGTCTTTTTCAAGATTCCGTATCATCTACCTCACCTTGGCGTGTTGGCGGCCTTGTGGCTTCTTGCTCTCGTTCCATAGCCCCAGCGGCTCAAGCTGGTTCCTCGCTGACCGCGGACGACAGCCGACGACTGGCAGTTACCGTGCTTCTTGAGAGTCCTGGCTGGTTTTTCCTTTGCGCCTACTCGAGGACTCATGCTCTTCTTGGGGGTCCGACTACCATCTGCTCGACGTTTTCCTCGCCCAACTCGCCACGAGGCTCCCCGCAAGTATGGCTTCACGATCCTCCTTTGCTTCCGCTCCTTCCGTGAAGCCTTTATGATCCCACTCTTTCTCGGTGCTGGGTAGGGTCTCGCCCTTGAAACTTTACCCCCTGACGTCAACGCTCTTTGCTCCCTCGTCCTGAGCGCTCTTCACATCGTTCTGGTTAATCGTTTGGCCGAAAGGCGCTCCCTGAACCCGAAATTAGGTCACAGCTTTCCGAAATCGCGCATGTTGTGGGAGTTGTACCTTCATGGAGATCGATGGCGACCACAAATCCCGAATCCATCCTCGATCATCAATTTAGGTGCTGCTACTCCTGTGTATCGGCGGGCTTGTTCCTCTGGGTCCAAGGCTCTGATGAAGGCAGTGGAAGGGACTGCTCGAGATCTTGGTGCAAGGCGGGGTGAAATACATATGAAAGGTTCCTAAGGCTGTGATTGGACAGTCGGGATGTACTTCCCTAGCGTACTATTTCACTCAGCACAAGGCTGAAGGAGGCAGTGCATCCATGATAACAACTAAAGAAAGTGAAGCCATTCCTCAAGATAAATCGTACTTTCATGAGGGATGTCGGTCGGCTTCGGCTTCTCCGTAGGCGACTTCCTGCAAGCTATTAAGCTCGTCGCTACCGTCATTGATTCCTTAAGCGCCAGCAGCAAGTCAAGTACAGAGCTCCGCGAACTGCTTCATCAGCTCTACAGCCTTGAGACCGCACTGCAAGAAGTGAAGAGTCTTGAAGTCGACCAGTGCCTACATGCCGAGATACTTGCTTTGAAACAGAGTGCCGCACAATGTCAACGAACGATTTCCGGCTTCTTGGACAGAACACAAGCATATCAGCCGCAAATTCTGGATACGAATATCACTAATCACACTCTTCAGGCCAAGTGGGGGAAGCTCAAGTGGGCGTTATGCAAAAGGAGGGAAGTAGTACAGTTCAAGTCTGATCTCGTGGCACATACGGAGTCCATCCAGATGC
>MSTJ01000417.1:0-15457 GCA_001956345.1 Ramalina peruviana
CCCTGAAAATCCCCTGAAAATCACACTCCCAATCTTCCGGATTGACATGTGGCTCCCAATCTTGTGGGTCTGTCTGATCAAATGATAGGCTTTCCCCCTTGCGTTCTTCCGCCCTAGGTTAAGGCTCGTCGCGCGTGCTTCCCTGCAAAAGTGCTACCGAGTGCTACGTGCAGGCTGCAGCTAAGAACGGCCCCGGCCGGCGGATCTTCAAGTGCGCTTAAACGTCAAGTCTTCAATCATCAATATCAGATCGCAGACGATTTTATGCACCTGTGTGTTCATCTACAGTCACGTCTAGCACCGTGTTACAGTCTTTTGCTTCTTACGAGACAGGTTTTGAAATTTTCTCTGCCAGCAACGGGCGTCGGGCGACGCTGGAACCTGTCCAAGACTCAAACATGCTTCAAGACAAATGAGGATCTCAAACGATCAATGAAGTAAAGATACCGAGAAAAATGGCGTCTAGGCAGCCTCCAAAGCCAACCGAAGATCGACATCCTAGAGATCGATCTCCGCCCAGGTATGAGCGACGACCGATGCATGAAGGACGACCAAATGACCCTAGCTTCGAACGGAATGACACYTTCGCGGGCAGAGGAGGTCCAGCAAGAGAACCACCCCGAGGTCCCAAAGCTCAGCTTGCAAGAGGATCCTTTCTATCGAGAGGGAGAGGTTTTGCAGGTCGTGGTGATGGCAGGGATCGTGACTTCCGRGACGACTCTTTCGCAAGAGGAAGAGGCCGAGGCCATGACTGGGACCCCAGAGAGCGTTACGACTCTCGTGCCCGAGGAGCGTCACCACCACTCAGAGCCCGCTCTCGATCGCCATTYAGGGAGCCACGAGACTCGGATCCTCTCCAGAGAAGAAGAGATTCAAGAGAGGCAGCTTCATCCGTTTCAGACCTCCCAGCTCGAGGTAGAGGAGGAGCATTCAGRGGTCGAGGTAGGGGCGATTGGGACTACAACCGAGCAAGGACCTTTCACACGGACAATCGACCCAGAGATCCTCGAAGTCATTCTCGAGATCGCCAGTGGGACTCACATTCTCGTGAATACGGCCTAGACAGTGCAAGGCGCGAGAGTGACGTCCATCCAGAACGGGAACGGGAGCGAGAGCGCGAAGAGAGATCCAAGACGGAATTACAATTAGCCGCACATCGGGCAGACTCYAGACCATCTTATAGCACCTCGAGATCCGCTTCCGTCACCTCCGGTCAACCGCTTGCACCTGATCAAGCATCTTACACSCAACGGACAGCACCAGAGCAASTATCRGAATTYGACAGGRGTAATGCTAGATTGAGCMGAGACGAAGCTGCCAGAGATCTGGACTGGCAACCATCACGTGCCAGCTCACCACCTGCACCCCCGTCAGTCCCAGCGTTTGGATCAATTGTACCCCAGCCCGTGTCTCACCCTCCGGAGAACAAGTCTCCACAGATCAGCAGCGGCGAAGCACAGATTCATCCTTCWCGGAGGGCTTTGTTGGAGCCCACGAACGATCGTGCATCTACATCACCCACTCTACTCAACGTTCCTACTGCCCCCAAAGCACAGCATCGCCACGTGAACGAGGTCTCACCACGTCCAACTTCCCTGACGCTTTCGACGAACCAGAGAACCAGAGAGCCTCCTCGGGAGCCAGCAGCGAGCCAGAGCAAACGCTTTCCGCAGCAGCTGCCTCCTACRGCTCCTCGAGCATCCACCCTAGAGCAACCCTCAGTTAGGAAGGCTCTCGACGAGCAAGGTCGCAACGGGAACATCCCTTCCATCCCACCGCTTAGACCACCTGTGAATGAACCAATTGCCCAGGTCTCGCCTGTCAAGATCCCCACAGGCCCCCGCGCMGGTCGAGGTGGGCCTCCATCCATCCGTCAGTCGATGCGGCCATCGATCACTGCACCTATCAACATGCGGCCTCCGCCATCTATTATGGGGATGGGTCGYGGCCGGGGTCAACCCAGCAACTTGTCCTGGAGGAACCCGGATCGATATCARGGTGCTCGCGGTGCCCCCTCAATCATGAAYAAGGTGCCTACGAAAAGGGAACGTGAAGTAGARGAGGACGAGGAAGGCGAAGAAGAGAGCAGGGATCGAGAAGAGCAGMATAAGACYATTTCTCCAGAGGCGGAAAGAGCTCAAAAACTACAGGAGTGGAAGGATAAGACYTTTGGCCCTCAAGCTGAGGACCGGCAGCCAGCGGACATCAAGGCTGATGCAACAGCAGACTCTGGCATCAGGCCTCCCGTAGGCGACAAAGCCAAAGAAGAGATGAACATGGAAGTGTCAGATGATGAAGCAACGAGCGACAACGATAATGCTATGGACCTAGACGACGCAGATTTCCAGAAAGCGCAGAGGAATCATGAAAGAGAATTGCGTAGGTTGGAGGGGAGAAGACCTCCACCTCTAGCGAGCGATGCACAGATACTGCAAAAGCTCGAGGAGCTTGATGCCCTCGCCAATGCCATGAAAGACAAGGCAGAAGGTGTCGCCGTCGGTAATAATAGCAATATTGTCAAACCACCACTGGCCGACCGCCCTCCCCTCAAGCAAGAGGATAGAGATGACACAGATTTAAGGAACGATACCATGGACTTCGACACTGAAAGTCTCTCACTGCCACCCACACCACCATTATCAAGCCTGCCTTTCCTGAAAGAGGGGTCTCCCACGCCCTTGTCTGACTTTGAAGACCTCCAAACCCCCCGCGATGGCTCAGAAGGTGTCGAGCAGAGRATTTTCGATGCTTTGCAGAATGAGCTTGAGGACAAGCTTGCTGTTGAGGAGGATGCCAAACGTACATTTGCCAGAGCGTTCAAGCCCTGGCGCAAAGGTGTCGATGCCATTGAAGCCAGCATCCGAGAAGAACATGCTAGAGAGAACTCCACTCCTCCCGAGACTGCCATTGAGGCCAGCTCAGCGCCTCAGACTGTTCGATCTCGAAGAATTGTTAGTGACTACGGCTTGGATGCTATCATGAAGGAGTCAATGGAGACTGCTGCAAGGGAAGAGCAGGCTCGGAGAGAACGCGAGGAACGAGAAGCTCAGGTCTATATCCCTGCAGACACATTCAATCCAGACAGGGAAGCAGTGATACCTGCAATGCTCAGTGCCACGGAGGCGCGGGATACTCGATTTCTAGATTACAATGAGCATATTCCACAGGAGCATGTGCTGGAAGCCCTCAGATACTCTCCACCGGCGGACACATTCTCAAAAGAGGAGTCTCGCGAATTCCTTTATCATTACCTTGCACAGCCAAAGAAGTTTGGGGATATTGCCGAGAAGCTGAAGAACCGAAGCTACAAAGAATGTGTGCGCCACTACTACGCTTCCAAGAAGACGACCAACTATCCAATGCAGCTCAACAAGTTCTCCAAGACTGGCAGAGGCAAGAAAGTAGAAAGAGATCGTGCTGCTGCAGGAGTYCGATCTCGCGGAGGCTTACTAGCAGCTTTTGATGGTCCTATCGTGCCTGAGACAGGTACTGCCCCAACGACTGAGAGCGGACGACCCCGRCGTGCAGCGGCGCCTACCTTTGGGGATGCTGTTGCAGAAGTGGAAAACATCACGCCCGCCGTTGTCACACCTGCGAGACGACCGACTGCTGGTAAGGAAGGTATCCTTGCGTCACAGAGTTCCGAGAAGACAGAGAAAGSTCCTGGTCGAAGGCCAAAGGGAACGACTGGGCAGAAACCTGGACGAAAGCCAAAGGGCCAGCAGTTGTTGGCTGCAGCACCTCCGGTCTTGCAAAGCTCTTCTCCGCAGAAGGAGCCTCCTCAGGTTGCACCATCCTTCGCGCCCGAACCGGCCTTGCATCAGGAGCCTCCACGAGTCGCCGACGAGCGCGAAGCCGCCCAGCTTCTTGCGAGTTTGCCCAACGCCGTACAACAGTACCCCGTGCCGTCATACACAGAGCATTGGGTCACAGGTCATCCTCCATTTTCGTCTAATTCTGCACCTCCTATGGAACCCCCCGTACCTCGCAAGCCTGAGCAGGTACAACAGGTGCAGCAGGTGCCGCAGGTGCAGCARGTGCAGCAAGTGCAGCAGCCTTCGCAAGCAAAATCTTCCTCCGCCCCCGAAGCTACYAGCTATTGGTCCGTACCAGAGAAGCAAGACTTCGTCAATTACGTGGGATACTTTGGAACCAATTGGCAGAAGATTGCACAGACCATGAAGACAAAGACTACGCAAATGATTAAGAATCATTACCAGAGAGAGCTCGATCCCAAAAAGGGAGAGAAAGGCAGAGAACTTGAGCGCAAGGCCCATCTTGCCAACGAAAGGATAAAGAGAGGCGAAGATATGGGTACTCTGCCGGCGCCTACTCCGGTGCAGCCTAAACGACGATATGATCCTAACACTACCAAGGAAAGCCAGCGTCCATTGGCTCCATCSATTGATCTCACTGGCGTTGGTGATGACTCTCCTAGCCTCCGTCCGGTCAAGACTCAGATGTCGCCACCTAGTATGAATCCTGTGGCAGCTCGATTCTCTGCTTCYTCTCAAGCTGAACAAAAAGCTGCAGCCTCRTCMGCACAAGTCCTCGCCCAAGGCCCGCAAAGTCCTGCCAATCGCGCTGTTCTCCACATGCAGAATCCTCAACGATTGCCTAACGCGCCTGGACAGCAAGCGTCAGGCCTTGCAGATGTCAGGCCTGCTCCCCACAACCGTCCGATCTTGGAGGCCACTCGGCGTGATGAGCCGGATCAGGTCTCATTGCGTGCACAAAGAGATGACAGGGACCGACCCGACCTCATGTCCCAACACCGCCAACAACATTCGCTACCGGCGAACCCTACCTTGTTGGAATACCAAAACGCATTGATGAACAAGGAGCGCCTGGAGCTTCAACAAAGGGAACAAGAGGCAAATCACATGCAGCAGATGAGTCGGAAGGGRCGCGGTGATCTTCCAATAGGCGCCGAMGTATATSCCTCCATCGAAGGTAACCGGCAGCCTCGCATTGAAATGGATGAACGCTCCAGACGSATYTATGAAAGTCGGCAGGATGAGATGCAACGTCAGGCTCCAGGTRGTAAGCAGCCATCGGTTCACAGCRGCATGGCGAAYACTGGCGCATCACATCGCAAAACCCTCGCGGCGCCGACATCGACCTCTTCAAATGTGCGAGCACCTCCACCCTCACTCACGGAACCTCCAAGACCAAGCTCTGTGCCAGTCAATTCRTCGACAGCCTTAGCCCAGCCTCCACAGCCCAGGAAGACTTCGAATATCATGTTCATGCTCAACTCTGAGCCAGAGGAACCCAAGGTTTCTAGAAAACCTCCTACTCCCGATCCGTGGGAAGATGAGCGGTACAAGGCTCAGAGTTTTAGCAGCACTCTCAAGCGGACAGAATCGCAGTCACACTACGTCCCACAGCCTGCGCAAGCGCTGGGCCAACAGCATAGGCAAGATGCAGGACCCATTTCATCGAGGGAGGCTGCTCAAGGGATGCAGCGAGCGTCAATGGATGAGAGGAATCTCCATGCGGTGCAGGCCTCGATACCCTCTCACCAATTCGATCCAATATACCCCCGGCAACCCTCTCGACCTGGGTCAATCTCACTGCAAGCGAGGGAACGTGGCGGCATATCGCCTATGGGGCCCCACGCTCGGAGTTCATCGTATTCGAAATTGGTACCGCAAACGCAACAGACCACGCAGCACGCACAGATTCATCCTCAAGCACATAAGCAAGAGTCGCAACAGCGCCCTATCGTTGCTCAAACCGCATCGGATTCGCGTCTGCGTGCTAATCCTTGGACGAAYATCACGCCTCCACAATCSCAGCAGTCATCGGCGCAAACCAGCCAGTACGGCTCGTCCTCGTCCCACCGCCATCACGCRCTCGAGCAACAACAGCAAAACTTGCAGCCAGCACCCCATCATCACCAGCAACGCTCCCAGCTGTCTCGCGAGCAGCTGCAACCCCAAGCACAGCAACAGCTCTACGATCCCATGGGCCGCGAGATCTACCGAATCGATCAGCAACGCCACCATCATGAGCAACCGGGCAGGCCCGTGAGCTTCGGAGCTCGTCCGCCCTCGCACGACGCAGGGCCAATCGATGACCACGACCGGCAGCGGATGGCCGAGCAACTTCAGCATGAGCAGCTCGCTGCCCTCCGATTGCAGCACAGAGAGCGTGAGAAGGCGTTGCAAGCCCGCCATCAGTCGGCCTCCCGKGGCCCACCCSCGCCTAACGGCTGGGATGGGTTTGGGATGCGAAGGTAGATGACGGTTCGAGGCTCAACTTAGGGGGGGAGGAATATGATTCRTTTGTAAGATAGTGAGAGAGACGTTTGCGTGCRCTTSAAAATTGCCCTAGGCCAATGACATCCTGATTTAATATCATGCSATTGGATTGATGCATGCCGTTGARAGGAGCTGCCRCTTTGATATCTGTCRATTGCTCTCATCTACTCGCTTTTCCTAACGCTTTGAATACAYCARTTTAGCACGTCAATGTTCCAGAAGCTTGTTATTCCAAAGGCAAATGTGATTAGGATCTGTAGATCACTRTTGAGCATTGCTGAAGCCAGTAGTCGTGGCAGAGTGATAAAATTGAAAAGGGGTGTCCTGATCAGGCTAGCGCACCGTTTTCTGCTGCAGAATGACGAACGTGGGGGAAGTTGGCGCTTCAACAAACCCCCACCAGAAAAGATGCAAAACCCAATTGTTTCCGAGTYCTGCCATATCCAACAACAATGACTTCTGCTCTGAATCAGGAGTCKGCTAACTCTGTGCTGGGGGAACCCTCTGACAGCAAGATCCCCGCCGATGGAACTGGCGTACTCCAACTGGATCCTTGGCTCAAACCTTTCAAGRACGCGCTCAAGAGCAGGTACAGCAAGGCACAGCAATGGATCAAGACYATCAACRATACCGAGGGAGGCTTGGAGCAATTCAGCCGRGGCTACGAGAAGATGGGTTTCCATGTYTTGGACAAYGGCGACATTACCTACAAGGAATGGGCACCRAATGCTATGAGGGCGTATGTCATTGGAGATTTCAGTATGCTTGATGCTGTGCAGCTGGGCATGTCAGTTGCTGACATGAGCCTTGCTCAGATGGTTGGAATAGAGACGCCAATCCAATGACGAGGGGAGATTATGGGATGTGGCACATCACARTTCCCGCAAAAGATGGCCAGCCTGCCGTACCACACAATTCAAAGATCAAGGTGAGCCWGAATGACGGTAAGAAGRGGGCTGTCGCAGCAATTGACGAGATGGTAGATCTCAATGGTGATTCCAACATCTGGCGAACGACAGGAGCGAATYCCTCCTTGGATMACAAGGGTKACCCAGGATCTGRCATTTTCCACTTCCTACGATGGCAACTTCTGGAATCCACCGTCTCACGAAAAGTATACGTTCAAGAACCCTCGACCTCCGAAGCCGGCAAGTGTTCGCATCTATGAGGCTCACGTGGGCATATCTTCTCCAGAGCTCAAGATTGCATCCTACAAAGAATTCACGAARAACATGTTACCAAGAATCAAGAATCTCGGCTACAACGTGATACAGCTCATGGCGGTAATGGAGCATGCGTATTATGCYAGTTTCGGATAYCAAGTGAACAGCTTCTTCGCCGCAAGCAGTCGATATGGGACCCCGGAGGATCTGAAGGAGCTCATTGACACSGCACACGGCATGGGCATCATGATTTTGCTGGACATGGTGCACAGYCACGCTTCCAAAAACGTGCTTGATGGACTCAAYGAGTTCGATGGCACAGATCACCTTTACTTCCACAGCGGCGCCAGAGGTCGGCACGAACAATGGGATAGCAGACTCTTCAACTACGGTAGCCATGAAGTCTTACGCTTCTTGCTTTCGAATCTTCGCTTCTGGATGGAAGAATACAAATTTGATGGGTTCCGGTTTGACGGTGTGACGAGYATGCTATATCTGCATCATGGCATTGGATCGTAAGTCTGTCGCGGAACAAGATSCGAACCGKGTACTGACAGAGTCAGGGGGTTCTCGGGAGGCTACCATGAATACTTCGGTTCSAGTGTGGACGAAGAGGCCGTCGTCTACATGATGCTTGCGAACGAAATGCTGCATACGCTGTATCCAAGCTGCATTACGATTGCTGAGGACGTCTCTGGAATGCCAGCATTRTGTGTTTCCTTGTCGCTTGGAGGGATTGGCTTTGACTACCGGCTAGCCATGGCAATACCGGATCTATACATCAAGTGGTTGAAAGAGAAGGACGATGCCGAATGGGACATGGGCGCTCTGACACATACCCTCATYAATCGGCGGTATGGCGAGAAGACGATTGCATATGCTGAAAGCCATGACCAAGCGTACGSTGGCCTTCCTTAAGAWTTGTTTTKGGCCCTGTTGCTGACCATGTGCTAGATTGGTGGGAGACAAATCGCTGCTGTTCTGGCTTTGTGACAAGGAGCTTTACACGAAYATGTCGAAAATGACCGACTTCACCCCAATTATTGAGCGCGGGCTGAGCCTACACAAAATGATACGACTGGTCACACATGGACTCGGAGGCGAAGGATACCTCAACTTTGAAGGCAACGAGTTCGGTCATCCGGAATGGCTGGACTTTCCCCGAGACGGAAATGACAACAGCTATTGGTACGCTCGCCGACAGTTCAATCTACCGGATGACGAGCTCCTCCGATACAAATTCTTGAATGACTTCGATGCAAAGATGCAATGGACGGAAGAGAAATACGGCTGGCTTCATTCCCCACAAGCCTAYGTCAGCCTGAAGAATGAAAAAGACAAGGTGATTGTGTTCGAGCGGGCAGGACTACTGTGGATCTTCARTTTCAATCCATCGCAAAGCTTCACCGATTACCGGGTTGGGGTGGAAGCAGCTGGTACGTATCAGATTGTGGTGGATACGGATGATCTTGCTTTTGGTGGGTTTGGGAGAAATGCAAAGGGCACACGCTTCTTCACTACACCATTCCAGTGGAATAACAGGAAGAACTACATCGAGGTCTACCTGCCCGCGCGGACAGCAGTCGTGAGTCACAGTCGTCTCGCCYGGCTTTKCCATTCCTGTAAGCTGACAATTGCGCTCTCCAGGTCCTGGCTTTGGAACAAACGCTATGATGACGAGGATGGAAAAGGTTGACGGATCACATGAACTATGGAGGCAATCTGTTTTGTGGCAATTTGGTGTAGATTGACACTACATTCTCGTAATTACATGCTGTGCGATAGGTGTGATAGGCCCCAGGAAATATTTTCCACCATGAAATGGCATAATGAAGATGAGTGATTTTAATCAGCATTTCGTCTTGGCTCCCCCATATGTGGTTTACGGTACCCTTGGAGTACCCTTGCCTTGCTGGCACCGCACGGCCCAAGCCGAACGAGAGCCAGACTCGCAGACTCCGCGGATGACGTTTGGCCTGGCCCCTTGTCTTGGGGCTTGACGCCAGGCGAGGCCGCCGGAGTTGGATCGGCGACTCAAAAAAGCGTCACACCAAAAACCTTCCAAAGTCCCAATCTACAACAAAAGTCTCTTCATTCCCTCCTCAACAACTTCATTTTTTCTTTCATAGCTCTTCTTATCCAACATTCCGGTCATAGTCCCTATACACAATCATCATGTCTGAGACTCTCGTTGGTATCAATGGTTTCGGCCGCATTGGCCGCATCGTCTTCCGCAATGCGTCAGTTTGCCCCACCATAGTCGAGCGTGACCGGATAGCTGACTATTTGGGGACGAGGRYAGTGTTGAGCATGGTGCTGTCAAGGTCGTCGCCGTCAATGACCCCTTTATTGACCCCGAATATGCCGTATGTCCCCTGTGGAACCTCACCCTCAATATCCCCCGCCTGCGCTCGTCCGAGCCTTCCGATGACGGCACGAAAATGAGCTCGAGCTCACATTTTCATTCTAGGCATACATGTTGAAGTACGACTCGCAACATGGACAATTCAAGGGCACCATCAAGGTTGACGGCAAGGATCTCATCGTCAACGATCARAAAGTGACTTTCTACACGGAGAAAGACCCCGCCAACATCCCATGGAAAGATACCGGTGCCTACTACGTCGTGGAGTCGACTGGTGTCTTCACCACCATTGACAAAGCCAAGGCCCACTTGAAGGGTGGTGCGAAGAAGGTCGTCATTTCTGCTCCTTCAGCTGACGCCAGCATGTTCGTCATGGGTGTCAACGAGAAGAGCTACAAGAGCGACATCGAGGTCATTTCTAATGCCTCCTGCACCACCAACTGCCTGGCTCCTTTGGCAAAGGTYGTYAACGACAATTTCACCATCATCGAAGGTCTCATGACCACCATCCACTCCTATACCGCAACTCAGAAGACCGTCGATGGGCCTTCTGCCAAGGACTGGAGAGGCGGCCGTACCGCAGCCCAGAACATCATCCCTAGCAGCACGGGTGCCGCCAAGGCTGTCGGCAAAGTCATCCCTGACCTGAACGGCAAGCTGACTGGCATGGCCATGCGTGTGCCCACCTCCAACGTCTCGGTCGTCGACTTGACCTGCCGCATCGAGAARGGGGCCAAGTACGATGAGATTAAGGCTGTCATCAAGAAGGCCGCCGAGGGTGAACTCAAAGGGATCATGTCCTACTCCGAGGATGATCTCGTWTCCACTGACTTGAAYGGCGACAACCACTCAAGCATCTTTGATGCCAAGGCAGGTATCTCACTCAATGACAACTTCGTCAARCTTGTGGCTTGGTACGATAACGAGTGGGGCTACTCTCGCCGTGTCCTCGATCTTCTTGGTAAGTGCCACACTACTTCCACTTCTCCAATTTGATATACCAGATACCAGAAACCAGTGATTGACTAACCGAACAACAGCATACATCTCCAAGGTCGACCAAGGGAAGTAGACACGTTGCTGGCCTGACAACCACTGCAGACAAAGGCTCGAATTGGCGCAGGAGGGATGAATGGATGAATACGACAGGGAATCCATGCTTCAACAATGCGATACTGATTGACAAAATTCTTCACGATGGCGTAGTGGCTTCATGTCCTTACTCTTTGCGCAGAACAAAAGACTGGTAGATAGGTCTCAAATCAATGCAATCGGTTTGCAAACACGGCCCAGAGTATAGTTCCGTTTCTGCAATTGATTCTAGACCTCTACCGTTGCGAATGCTGTTCGCCTGCCTGCTTATTCCCGTCATGCATGATTGCTCGCCTTATGCAAGTAATCCTCAGGGGAAACAGCCTTGGAAATAACGGAGAAACCTTTWTCCGGTATATCTTTCCAAATTGGCCTCTCAAAGACCACTAAGAYGTTAATACTYCATGTCGATAAGTGACTGATACGGYCCTGTGGAAGAAGGCACTTCCAGTGTCSGGCTCTTCATTGGATGCAATCCCCTTTTCTAATGRTTCCGTGTCATTCATCATCCTAATCGAGTTCCSGAGGCATATCTCTTTCTCACGCTCGCCGTACCCTTGTGTCCCTTCACTTGTTTTGAAAAATCRATCGATCTTAATACACTCCTTTCTATACATCTCGTGGGCTATTTGACATCGTGTTGATGCTGTTGAAGACCTCAGAGACCTGATTTGAGATTWTCCACATTCAGAAAATACCTTTGCCACGATCCTAACCATGGATACCGAGGACGAGGATGTTCAAATGCTAGATGAGATGCCCCAGGGTACTTCTTTTCGCACATACCCTCGCTCGACTGCTCCGGATGGTAGATCTCTGATTCAAYTACAAGCATTTCCMTCGGCCTCCTCGTCCCGACCTTCTCTCTTGAACGGACGCCAGCATTCTCAATTGTCACAAGCATCATCTTCAGCAATGCCTCAGGCCCGTTTTGAGCCGCAGGTCCGAGCAACCCCTGACTTGATCCAACATGCATCACATCTTAGCATCGAGGCTTCATCAAAGCCTTCTCAGAGCCAAGTTCAGGCCTACTTAGACGACCTAGGCTACGAAGAAGATGAAGCCATTGAACCCTTCCGCTCAGAACTACCCACAGGTTACTGCTACGACGTCCGCATGCGTTATCATTGCGAGCTCGATACACCAAAGGATCGACGCGACTACCACCCGGAAGACCCTCGAAGGATTTTCGCCATCTACAAAATGCTATGTGAAGCTGGTCTGGTAGACGACTCGGTACTGACGAAGAGTGCATTGGTCTCAAGGCCTCTACTGCAGATCCAAGTTGATTATGCTACCGAGGCAGAGATAGAATTGGTGCATGATAAGAGGCATTGGGACCTCATGACTGGCACGAAAGGAAAGTTATACTCCATCTTCGAACGGTATGTTTTGTTCCTAACCTCGAGCAGGTTTTGCAAAGGAAGAGCTTATCGACATGGGAATGAGCCTCGACTCGGTTTACTTCTGTGGTTCTACGTTCGAGAACGCCAGGTTATCCGCAGGTGCTGCAATCGAAGTTGCAAGAGCGGTGGCTTCCGGTTTGGTGAAGAACGCCATAGCCATTGTCCGACCGCCAGGACACCATGCTGAAGCCAACCGCCCCATGGGTTTCTGCATCTTTGACAACGTGTCCATTGCTACTAAGGTTTGCCAAGCGGACTATCCAGAGGAATGTCGGAAGGTTCTCATCGTTGACTGGTATGTACTCGCACCGATCCTAGGTGTCTGCCAGCATGCTCATCTACTCAAAGGGATGTCCATCACGGCAACGGCATTCAACAGGCATTCGAGTCTGACCCAAACGTGCTGTATATCTCACTGCACGTTCATGAAGGCGGAAATTTCTATCCCTCAGGAAATTACGGAGACCATAAGCACATCGGACTGGGGGACGGGGTAGGATAGTAAGCTAGCCCCCTTGTAGCGACTTTTCTCGCTCGCAAYATTGACCGAACGGACCTTAGCAACGTCAATATTCCTTGGTCCRCCAAGGGTATGGGTGACGCAGACTACCTCTATGCTTTCCAACAAGTCGTCATGCCGATCGCTCAGGARTTTGACCCGGATCTCGTCATGAGTAAGCAGCAGCCTAGACGCTCTGCAGAGTTTGGCACTAATTAGGAAACGCAGTCGCCGCTGGTTTCGATGCTGCGGAAGGTGATCAGCTTGGCGGATGCTTCGTTACGCCAGCGTGCTATGCCCATATGACGCACATGCTTAAGAGTCTGGCAGATGGGAAGATCGTTGTCTGTCTTGAGGTGAGCCCCAAAAGGCATTTTACAGCTTCACTACTCACCCCAGCACAGGGCGGCTATAACCTTCGGTCGATTGCCCGTTCCGCTCTCGCTGTCACACGCACGCTGAATGGAGAGCCTCCGCCTCGCCTGGAGGCTCGCCCCCCGAGCCCTAGTTGCGTCGAGACCCTCACACTGGTCAAATCGGAGATGGGTAAGCACTGGAGGTCGTTGTTTGAGTATACCAAAGGTGCGAACGTGTGGGAATTGCAGCCCCGTGAAGACTGGTCAGAGACTCACTACGGGTGAAGGTGAAGTGCCACAGGACAACCTGACGGAAAGGACTTCATTTGCTTGTAGGTTTTGCTGCGCTTTTGCCTTGCATACACCCCTGATTAGCTTTTCTAGCTGTCTATGATAACCATCGCTCAACTGCTCTCCGTAACGAATTCGACATGGCTCCCATCCCGGTCTACAAGCCGAGTCTGGCGGCTTCGTTCAAGAGCCAGGTCATGGCCACGTGAGTAGCGCCTTTTGCCACACTAAACCACACCATCTCACTAACATGACAAATCCTAGGCCGAATTTCGAGACCAACGTCCCTCTAGTTGTCCTGTTCCACGACCCGTAAGACTGCCGCCTACCATTTAGCAATGATCAATGGATGCTGACGTGCGGTTTCCCCCAGACCAGAGATCTTCAGCGGTAGTCCTATCAATTCTAGCCTCAAGATGGAAACGATGTGGATGGTAGGTTGCTTAAATTCTACACGCATCCCAAAGCTGATACAAGATAGCACGATGGCTATAAATCATACGCAAAGCCGCTGATCGAGCAGGGAATGGCCTTCATCGACATCAACATCCCTCGTGCCCTAGTACCCAATGCTGTCAGCTTCTTGCCTCCCTTCCGGCCGCCGAATGATATTGACCCCATTCAATAGACCACAGACTCGAAYGGAGACCTCGAGACCCGGACTCTACGCACATCTCAACTAGCAGAATACCTATGGGACAAYTACATCGAGTAAAGATCATTCCACTCACCTCCTACCATSGTTGCACCCASACTCTGACTCGCTTCCAGACTGAACACCCACCCCCAAATCTTCTTCATCGGCGTCGGTCTCGCATACCAAGGCATCCTCGCCCTSATCAACGCCCGTGGTGAGCCCCCTTCCCCCCTCCCTAATTTTTCCCCCTTCAGCAAACCTTGCAACCTTGCTCATCCTCCCCTTCCCCCTCTCCTTACTAACCCTTCCCTCCCACACAGACTCCTTCCGCGATACCGTCACCGGCATCATCTCCATCATCCCCGGTCCCACCCCCTCCCCCTCCTCCTCCTCTCCCACCCCCACCGACAACTGCCCCGTCCTACCCATCCAAGACAACGCGCTCGACTCCCTCAACATGGGCCGCTGGTACAAGGACCACTCGCTCATCCTGGTGGGCGCCGGGCACCCAAATTGGAAATCCTGGGCGGCCAAACGGCCGAGTAAAAGATATGGCAATGTGGTGAGGAGTGAGGAGGATGGGGTGGCGGGGATGCTGAGACGGCATCGGGGTGAGGTGCTGGGGTGGATTGGGGAGAGGAGTGGGATTGTGAATGTTGGGGGAGTAAGGCGGTGAGGTAGACGCAGGGGTGGGCCGGGGGGGGCGCTTAGGAGAGAGAAGGGATGATGATGGAGAGGGCAGTGAGAGAAAGGGAGTCGAACCGGGCAACGGAGCGACGGGGAGAAATGACGGGGGAGCATACCTTCGATCATCAAAGGGGAGGAATATACGGCATCTTGATGTCAAGCATTTTTGCTGGCGTGAGCTTCATTCCAAGTCTAACAAGTGGATGATCCCGGCCGATCCCTACCAAAGCCCTTCGCCAACCCACTCTTTCTCGATCGCCAATCCTCATTACCCCTATCCTATCCTATCCCCATACCCAAATCCACCACCACCACCATAGCGCTACCACTCACTCCCTCCACAGATCCCCCCTTCTCCTCCTCCTCCTCCTCCCATACACCTACCTCCCCCTCTTCACATTATTGCCCYATCCATCTGCGTCCCCCAGTCGATCGATAAGGTCAGGCACAACACAACCCGTCTGGACAACAGTACASGACGCCAGAACCGTCTCGGGGCTTCTATTCTCCATACCCCGTACCACCATCTCACKCCACCCTCCTCCCCTCGCACCGCTGGGCTTGCCCGCTCTCCATACGGATTTTGCCTGCAGCWYGATCCGTCGTTCAAGCCTTCGGCACCTRGATATTCTCTCGGAAAAGGCAGAGTGAAATGCAGARATCCCAGAGAGAAAGGGACGTTTGTAGCTAGACCG
>MSTJ01000418.1:0-14315 GCA_001956345.1 Ramalina peruviana
GGAGGTGGCGGAGGTTATGGATACCCTCATGGCCGACGGCCGCTATGGGACTTCGGGACTGATGATGATCGCGGCGCCACCGCCAACCAAGAAACCATCCCTCGTTGTTGCAGCGAGGCATATTGGAGATCCGGCAAAGGCGAAAGAGGCATACCAACCGCTCTACGATCTCAAGCCGCTGGTTGCAAATGGCGCGCAGGTACCCATTCAGAACGCCAGCGATGGGCGGGAAGCGTTCACCGCCAATGGAACTTTCAAAAGATTCGGCATTGTAGGTCTGCGTCGCTTCGATATCGATCGATTCATGCAGACGGTGGAGGTCTGGAAAGAGCTGGTGGACGAATGTCCGGATGCGTTGAGCACGTCATTCAATTTCCAATGGGATTCGAGACCTGTAAAGACGCCGGAATTTGACTCGGCCATGTGTCTGCATGACACGCGATACTGGCAGTGAGTATTTTCAAACCTTGTTACATCCCACCACTCTGGTTCAACGGGGGCCAGCAATATGTCTCTCTCCCGTCGTCTCGGGACTAACGCATTTTTACCCAACAGGAACAACTTCATCTGGCATACGGACCCCCAGAACCGCGGCAAGGTCGACGAGTACAACGAGCGATGTATCAACATAGCGCGCGGCCCGGATGTGGCTGAATGGGTCGACTATCAGAACGGAACGAGGACTGGTCCGATCGAGCGACGCTTCAGGGGCAAAGACACGCTCGCTCGGTTGCAGCGTCTGAAGAGGGAATGGGATCCTACTGGAGTATTTACCAGCCAGCTACTTGAGTAGAAAGGGGGCTATATCTCCTCCAAAATCTTGCGTTCTTGCACCTCGCAAAACCAATGGTCTCGCTTCCGTAATGAAGTAAGCCCGTGTTGGCTTCGTCCACTTTTTCGGATGGACTTTGGTGCCTTTCTACATGCCTGCACAATGCTTGCAAGAGTCTGACGAGAAAAAATTCTCAAGCGATGCTGCCAAGTCTTGCAACTTTTTTGGGATCATCAGTACTGTCATGACACCAAGTCAGATCGTATTCATCTTGATTCAGCATCGAAAACGAACAGATGGATATTGTACCGCGGTACCTGGCCACCTATTCACCACAACACTCATCACCTATCTCACACCATCCTGCGCAATCAGAGTCTTGCGAGTTACAGTCTTTTTAAGCCACGCTTGCAATGCCTCATTAAAATGTCTCAATCGCTCCTGCTTCGGGGCATATCACAGTCCTGAAAACTGTTGCAAAGCGGCTCGCTGCACGGAAACCAATGATTGGGATTGTAGATCGTGCTTTGCACCTCGGATGGTCATCACGATTGAGGGAACGTCACTGAGATACCTCGTCGTGAGACGAATACAACATACAGAAGAATTGGGCATGTCCGAAAAGAACACTCGGGGGGGTCTAATGTCATTTCACAAGCAGAGGTCCTGAAGGCTATTCAACGCCAATTGTGTTCAAGCGTTTCGGGCGCAGTGGCAACTTGAGTAGCCTGCCGAGGTAATGTGTTTAGGCTTTTAGCCGTTACTGATATTACTTCGTATGTGTGTGACACAGGGCGTTTTAATGGCCGTTGTAAATTCGCAAGCTCGGTTTTTCTTTGGAATGGCAAGGCCTGCGCGTGTTTGACATCTAGGTATCTCCCTTCTTGCTCTCGGGGTGATCACTGGACAACGATCTGTGAGTCAACAAAAGATAGGAAAACTCAACCGCTACCAGCGTTTTGCTCTAATTTCTCCGATAGTAAATGAGATGCTTAGGAACAAAACAATCGTTGCGGTATATCATAATGCAACAGCTCATATTCCCACTCCTTTCAATCTAGCACAAGCCAGTGCAGCCACTCCATCTCTCATACCTAACGATCTTCGACTCTCTCCAGAAAAAAAGTTAAAAAAATTTACAGACATTGTAAATCCCCCGCTCCGTTCAACACCAACCAACCCCAACATCGGACTCACAATCAAAGCACTCTCGACTCGCTTCCGCATCTCCAGCCCCCCTTGCTAGAAAATCAATCAATCTGCCAATGGACATCCATATCCAAGTTGTGATGTCGAGACTTCCACCGAAAGATGGAAGCCGGAAAGGCTATGGAACCCGATCTCCTCACATAAGTAGTTATCGTGAATGCCTGACAAAGGCCGGAAGTAGTTGGGTGCTTCACAAGAACTGATTGCCAGTGGGAAGAGACTCATGATTGCCTGCATGGCACGAAGGGCAGCTAGCAAGCAGACCATGTGAGGTAGTATCTTTCGATGGAAAACCGCGTGTATTTGAAGATCGCTCGGTTTTAGTCACTGCATTGGGAAAGATCTTGAGAGCAGACGATCAGGAGATATTGACGTGCTTAGCGAGCATATCGTCAGCGCCCCATTCATTAAAGCGAGGTCTGCGAAGAAATTGTCCGTAAACACAACGGCTTAGTCGCCTTCGCAAACTCTTTGCTATAAGCCAATTCTGTGGCCTCTCCGTCTCTCCCCATTTCCAACCAAGATTGGAAAAGGATTGATGATGTTCCTCAAACACCAGCCCTGATTTGTGAAGGAAAACCCAGCTCCCCAAACCATGTCATCCTCTCGCATCCTCATCATCGGCGCTGGGATCAGCGGTCTCGCGCTCGCCCAAGGCCTGCAGCGCAACAGGGTGGACTACGCGGTATTCGAACGAGATGCCTTCTTAGATTCCCGTCTCCAGAGTCATCGCATCAAGATCGGTGGGCAGATGGGAGAACGACTACGGGCTCTGCTCCTCGATGAGGAGCATGGCAGGGTTTCGAAAAGGACATGCGCGACGACGGTGCTGGGCGAGACGGATGTGAATGCGGCCGCATGGTACCATACTGGCGTCCCGCAAAGGGTTTGTGTCCGAGGGAGAGACTCCGCCGTATAACCATCGATCGCGGCTTGCTGCGTCTGAGCGTTGATGCTGCGAATTGAGGAGTATGTGCATTTCGGCAAGCGGTTCGTCTGGTATGAGAACCAGGAGTCGGGCGTTCGAGTGTTTTTGAACGATGGAAGTGTCGAGCAGGGGACGTTGCTTGTAGGCGCAGACGGGGTCCGCTCTGCCGTGCGCAAGCAGTTCCTCCCGAACCACAGATTCGTTGATACGGAGACGTGCTGAATTTACGGCAAGACCTACCTTAATGCGGAGCTCAAGGACAGATCTCCTCGGAAGTACCGTAAATGGATGACGGTATTCGGAGATGAGACGCCTCTGCTCCACTCCATCATCGCCGCCCGGCGCTCGCTCCGACATCGCCATGGCCACAGAACCGCTGCAATTCCCGAGGCCGAAATCTCGCGGCGAGACGCTCCAGGATTACATCCATTGGGTTCTCCCTTTCCCCAACACCGCCTGCGGACTGATGGAGCATGCATTGACAGAGGAAATGAAACTGCGGCCCTCGCAGCTGGCGCTGGACATGACTAGCGGATGGCATCCACCGATCCGTTCATTGTTTAAGCTGCAGGACTCGTCTTTGACCACAGGCATATACATATTTTCTGCCACTCCACACATTGGAGACTGGACAACATCAGCGCAGGTGACATTGATGGGAAATGCAGTGCACCTTATGTCGCCCGACTGGCGGCGTTGGTGCTTTAGCTGCCCTCAATGACGCTGCGGGCTCTCGCTGCAATTATTGTGAAGTATGGAGTTTCGTCTTTCTCTGTGAATCAGTACGAGCAAGCCATGAAGGGCTTTTGCTGAGGTGTGCCTTCGCAGGAGCTTCGTGGCAGGTGAAAAGAAGCTCACCCAGATCCACGATTCATGCACCACCCCTACCCACTCACTCACGCACTCAAACTCACTAACATCATATCCCATCCACCCAACCCATGAATCCATCCACAATCCCACAAATCCAACATAGCTGCCCCCTGAGCACCGCATAACCCTCACGCATCTTCGCTGCCACCGAGCTATCCCCCGGTGTTCTACCGTACGCCCCTATAGTACCCCTGACCATATCATTGCAGGATGTTCCGTCACGGTCTCGCGATTTCCTTGAGTAATGTTGTAGATGTTCTCGCTGTTAGTGTTGGTGGTTGTCGTTTGGAGTAGTTGGGTTGTCGATGGCGAAAGCTTGAAGTTAAAGGTGTTGAGTGATGTTTGTTCCAATGTTTGCGATTAGAAGAATAGTTCGAGAGGTAGCTAACGTTTATGATGCAACTCGGCCAATTTAAAACAGGACATATATCGGAGTGCGCTTCTGGTGAGGCAGCAGTATTGATGGAATCGTGAAAGTTACATACAAACGTTTCAAAAGGTGGTATAAATTGTTTAGCTGATTCATAAAGATCTGATCTTCATGAATTGAGACGTGATACTTGTCGGCTCCCCATGAGTTCTTGATTCGAAACAACCCTCTCTCACATCTTACTCCTCGCCATCCCCTGCCCCTTGGGCATCTTGCGATCCACACCCAACCCATCCAACTCCCCCTTCTTGTGGAAATGCGGCGCCACCTCGACCAGCCACTCGGGCGTGATCGGCAGGTTGCCCCTCATGTACTCCTTACTCGTCATGACCAACTCGTAGAAGATGACCCACTTGGGCCGCTCCTCCATCAGCGTCGAGCTCGGGTGCAGGTASACGGTCAGCCCCCCGCTCTTGACGGTCCGATAGCTATCGCCACCCTTCTGCAACCTGGCCGCATTGGGGAAGAAGCCCGCGGTGATGGCCTTGGCGATGACGGGGATGTTCGAGGGGCCGGCGGAGGTGATGGTGACTTCGACGCGGTCGCACAGCTTGGCGAGTTGGTCGCGCACATCGCGGGCGCGGGTGAGGGAGCGCTGCTGCAGGTAATTCTCGCGGGCCCAGACGTAGGAGAAGTCGCTGTCGACCCATTGGTTCCAGATGTTGAGGAGGGAGAGATGGTCGCCGCCTTCGCGGACGGTGAAGCGGTTGCGCGCGCTGTCGGCGAGGAGCTTTTTGTCCTTGGGGCGGTAGAAGAGGGCGGAGGATTCGCCGAGCATGGAGATGATGGAGAGGACCTCATCGACGCAGCCGTGCTTGTCKGCGGCGAGGATGGCACGGGCGAGCATGGGATCGGTTGGGAACTCAGCCATCTGGCGGCCCATCTTGGTGAGTTCGCCCTGGTCATTGAGCGCACCGAGGGCGTACAGGTTTTCGAGTGCACGGATCAGCGTTTCAGCTGGCGGCGGGTCCATGAAGTCGAATTCGATGAGGTTGTTGATGCCAAGTGATTTGAGAAGGAGGACAACACTGTTGAGGTTGGTACGCTGTATTTCCGGCATGGTGGAGTCATCAAGTTCATTGTGGAAGGCGAATTTGGTGTACAGTCGGAAGCATTTTCCAGGAGCAACACGACCAGCACGGCCACTACGTTGATTGGCAGAGGCACGGGAACATGGTGTGACTACAAGAGACTCCATACCAGTTCGAGCGTTGTAGACATTCTCCTTGACGAAGCCAGGGTCGATTACGTAGACGATACCATCAATGGTCAGTGACGTCTCGGCAATATTGGTGGCTAGGACGACCTTTCTGGCGTTGGGTGGTGTGGGTTCAAAGATCTTCGCTTGGAGCTCGGAGGGAAGATTGGCGTAGATTGGGCAGATGATCATTTCAGGGACCTTGGAGCCTAGCTTCCGAGCTGTTTCCTGAAGACTCATCTCGGCCGACTCGATCTCTTCTTGACCTGTGAGAAAGACAAGAATATCGCCTCTGCCTTGGGTGATGTGGATTTGGAACACGGTCGTGACAGCAGCTGCAAGATAGTTCGCTTCAGGTTGCGGGGTGTAATGTATATCGACCGGATATCTGCGTCCTGGGATGTTGAAGATAGGGGCATCGTCAAAGTATTTTGCGAACTTCTGAGCATCCATTGTGGCAGATGAGATGAGTAATTTCAGCTCAGGGCGGAATCTTGCGATATCCTTTACCAGTCCAAACAAGATGTCTGTATGCAACGTCCTCTCATGAGCCTCGTCGATCATCAAAGCTGAATAGGCCCCCAAGTCTGGCTCGGTCAAGAACTCTCTTAAGAGCATACCATCGGTCATGTACTTCAGGATGGTCTTGTCGGATGTGTTGTCTTCAAATCGGATGGAGTACCCAACTTCATTGCCCACTTTCTTCCCCATCTCTTCTGCCACTCTTGCGGCTACACTCATGGCAGCCACTCTTCTGGGCTGCGTACAACCCACCTTCATTCCATCTTTTGTGTAGCCCGCCTCATGCAGATATTGTGGGATTTGCGTTGTCTTTCCACTGCCGGTCTCACCTACGATGATGAGCACTTGGTAATCGTTGATCGCCTGCAACAGATCATCTCGGAACTGGTAAATCGGCAGGCTCTTTCTCGTGTCTTCAATTTTCATAGCTTTCCCCTCCGCAACCTTCAATTGTTCTTGAAACAGCCTCTGTTCCTTGGTCATCGGCTTTGCATCGCTGTCCAGCCGGGTGTCCATCACGAAATTGATCTTCTGCGTCTCATCAAAGACATACTCGTAATTGCCCTCGTCAACCCTCTCGGTGCTCTTGATCTGCGCCCGTGCCTTTTCCGTCTGCTCCTTCTCCCATTCCTCTTGGTCTGTGACGAAGCGCTCTTGGCCATGCTCATCTCGATCCACATATCGCTTGTATAGCGCTTCCTCCTTCTTCTTCCTATCAAGCTTTCCCTTCTCTGTGATGTAGTCTTCAGGGAGCATATACCCATCTCGGTAATCATCGATCCGCAAGCGCTCCTCCGCCAACCTCAACACCTCTCGATTCTTGGCAAATTCCGCCTTTTCCCTCGCACTCAGGTCGGGGTTTTCTCTGAGCTCACTGGACTCGTCGGCGACCTGTTTCCTGAGCAAGGCCAACTTCTCCGTCTCGCGCTTGTTCAAATACTCCTGTCTGGACCGAATGCGCAGCGCTTCCATGGCTGCCTCCTTGTTCGCGGCATCTTCCGCAACTGCCCTCCGTTTTTCAGCCTCCTTGTTCCCCCTCTTTGATGAACGATCTTCCGTGAGCTTCTTGCTCCTCTCGGCATCCTTCAGATTCAGCCTCCGGGCAAATTCGTCTCGTTCGGCAATGTCCTCCTCATCTTTGATCCGCTTCTTGGTCTCCTCGTCAAGCTCGGGCTTGGGGCTTTGCGGAGATGCTGTCCCGTCGTTCAGGCGGACTCTTTTCTTCGGAGCTTCCTCGAAGGTTTCCTCTTCGGAAACGTACTCCTCGTCGCCCCAGCGATTGTCGAATTCGTCCTTGATTTTGCGGACGTGCCTTTTGGAGCTTTCCTTTTTGTGTGAACGAGACGTTCTCCCGTGCTCCCGTGGAGA
Source organism: Ramalina peruviana (assembly GCA_001956345.1). Taxonomy (NCBI): domain Eukaryota; kingdom Fungi; phylum Ascomycota; class Lecanoromycetes; order Lecanorales; family Ramalinaceae; genus Ramalina; species Ramalina peruviana. The sequence goes on from MSTJ01000418.1 coordinate 7,301, forward strand.
AGCCATAAGTGATTTGCGGCAGACGTAAAAGCTGCAGGACGAAGCTCTCTATGAGCCAATGTCAGACCTTGCGAGGTTCGGATGAGTGTGTTTAATAGGATTCCTACAACGCTAGACCCGTTCTGGACCCTCCGATATTGATGCCTACAAAAAGTTTCTTCACGATACACGGGATTACATGTATGCATTATATTGCAAAGAAACTTTGGTCTACGATACTTCACAGGTTATGTACTTAAGTTGGGGTTGTGTCGTAACACGTCCTCGATGCAAGAGCTGCGTTTCATTTGATGTGATAAAGCCGATGCCCATATTACAATCTAGTCGAAAAGCATTCTCACGCGCAATGAAGGGGGAAAGATAGGTCCTGTGGGAGGGATAAAGCGAGAGATGGGAGGGAGCACAATATCGTGGTGGCCATTTCAGGCATCGAATAGGAGAGCAAATGACAGAGCAGGAGCGAGAAGCGAATTGCATTGACACACAATATGCTATTGCTTGCGCAGAGACCACCAAAGCTCCACAAAATGAAGTCCAGACCCCTCAACAAAAGTAGTCGATAGGATTTCCAGGCTGTGCTGACCCCCCAACCGAGACTCAGAGCTAGATGCGTAGTGGAAGAGTCTTCTTATTGAATCGCCCCATGCTTCGCGTGCTCCTCTCCTTGACTGTTGTCCCAGATCATTCGTTGTCCTCTCCCAGCTGGGCATTCCTCTTCGCCGTGATGCGTTCCTGCTTCCTCTCGCGGGCRGCCTTGTTCTTGTCACGCTTGGCTTGCATCTCCTCCTTGAGGATGCGCTCGCGCTGCTTCTCGGCTTTGGCCTTGTGGATCTGCAGGGCTCATTATCAGCATCCGGTGCCATACTTTTTGGCAAAGTAATCTGTAGTTTTGAAAGCAGACATGTGGCGTGGGTCGCACGAGGACGTTGTAGTAGTAGCAGCAGTGATGACAAGAATTCCAACTCACATGCTCAACCAACGCCCTCTTATGCTTGAACGTGTTCCCCTTGCTGAGATGATACAGCTCATGGTAGAGATGCTTGTCGATCTTGCCACTGGCCCGATACTTCACCAACAGGCGCCTCAATACCCGCAGCCTCCTCATCCACAGAACTTGCTGCGGCATGCGTGCGTCCGCGGTACCCTTCCTCTTGCCRAAGCCRCGGTGTCGGCCGATGCGGCGGGCGGCGGTGAGCTCGCGCGCACGGGCTCGCGAGTGCATGGTGACTTGCTTGCGGATGATGAAGCCATCGGAGATGAGCTTGCGGATGGTCTGGCGGGAGTTGGCGTTGGAGATCTCGGAGGATTCGTTGGGGTCGAGCCAGATCTTGCGTTTGCCGCASCCGGCCACGGAGGCGGCGAGGCGTTTCTGGGTACGCAGATTCATGCTGGACGGGGTGGGAAGGAAGTGTCAGCTGGATAATGAGATGATCAGTTGGGGAGGGATTGCAGATGAATGACGCGGGGATTCTCAACGGGGCAGTAGGGCGATTGACGCTGGAGAGAGCAAGTGTTGGGGGTAATCTAGGTGGCGAAGATCAGAGAGGAGAAAGGACATACACTGTAATGTTGATGCGACAGTGATGAGTCGCCAAATGGCTGGTGACAAGAGAGACGTTGCTGGAGAACGACTCACGAGGTCGTACCGTGGGAGGGCACTAGCGTGGGACTAAGCGACAATATGTCTTGGCATACATCAAGTGGAGTCATAGGCAAACAAAGTCATCAGCCATTTAGGAGGCAAGATAAGCAAAGTCAGAATCTTGAGGAGAAGAGGGATCTAGCTGACTTATTGACCATAGACTTCGTCGTGGTCAAATTCCTCAGGTTCACAGTATTCCCATTCCAGGATTGAGCACGTCCGAATGCCATGTTGTGCAAATACTAGATGCTGAGATCAAGTCGATATGGTGGACTAAAAGAAGTCTTTTCGTGGGAATTACAAGGAAATTGGCAAGCTTAGTTGAGAAAATGCCTGCCCCAAGGATCGCTATTCACAATGAATCAGATTTCGTGAAGACGATTGCCATGCAACCTTCACTAGCCCTTTTGTCATTTCGAACACCCAAATACTCATCTGCTTTCATGATCTGCAATTCCCTTCCCTTACGCAGTAGCTACACTAGGCTGCGCCGGTGTATCCATAACCTGCTCAACCTCCACCTTCGGCATCGGCGCATTTGTCCCTCCCAAATCCGTAGCAGCTGCCTTAGGGTTCTTGCTGTAGTAGTTCGAGATGGCCGACTTGATCGCGTCTTCTGCAAGCATCGAGCAATGTACTATCATAACCCTATCAGCTTCTTCATCCCACCCAGACTGTTTGGCTTTTATGGTGATACGTACGCTTGACAGGGGGCAAGCACAGCTCCCTCGCAATCTCTGTATTCCTCACCTTGCCCGCATCTTCCAACGTCATCCCTTGCACCAGCTCTGTCAGGTAGCTACTGCTTGCGATGGCGCTCCCACATCCAAATGTCTTGAACTTCACGTCTGAGATGGTATTGCTGGTGGGATCGACTTTGATCTGGAGTTTCATCACATCGCCACAGGCTGGGGCACCGACGAGTCCGGTGCCAACATCTGTGGCGTTCTTGTCCATCTTGCCGACATTGCGGGGAGAGGAATAGTGATCGATCAGTGCTGGAGATGTTAGTTGCAAAGACAAATATAGGCGAGCTATGAAGGATAGATTGCTCCAAGAATGATATCAAAGGTGTCAGACATATCTTTTTCATGGTAGCATCGTTGTGATGTTCTTGACGCGACCGTCAGGGCTGGCCTGGCGGTGGAGGCGATGGAGGGTCGGACGGAGGCGGAGAGCGATGCCCTCGCAGCAGCGCGAGGAAGGTTCGAAATAGCTCGTTTCATGATCAACGTGACGATCTACTGTGATTACCGAATTGTTTATTGGTACTCTGATGGTGGTTGTCTGCTTGTAGGTAAGTTGGGGATGGATGTTTTGAGGTTTTGGGATCGTTCATGCTGCGGGTCTTTCCAATGACCGCATTCTAGCGCCTTAGCGCGAACTCGGCTCCGAACGTTGATCCGAGTGGCGAAAGATCCCCTCCGGCCGAGGGGCAGAAGCGGCAGGAGTGTAGCATGTGCTACTGGTTTTCACTTTCTCCAAATATGTTTGATAGCTTTATAGCCATTCATTGTYTACCTATGTCTAGGCAATGAGCCAAAGATACCACCATCAGGCGGTCTGTTTGAGACGCCAACGCTATGCAAACCGCTGCACAAGACATGTCATAGCATTCGTCCCTCCTTTCTCAGGTGTTGAAAAGGCTTTTGTTCGGATATAGATGTATCACATTTCAGCCATGACATCTTCATCCTGATCGAGCTCAAGTCCATCCATCTGGCCACTCCACCCATTGCCGTCCCCACCACCGTTGGCTGCGTCTTTCTTCATCTTCTTCGCTTCCTGAACATAACTTCTGTTCAAGCCATACTTCCGCTCCGACTCTTGAACGTGTGACATGATCGTCTTGACCTTTGTGATCTGGCGAGATAGGTCATTGAGTTGCTGCTCTTCCGACCGCTTCCCCGAAGCCTTTTCCTGTGCGTCAGTGAAGCGAAGCACCCACAGGGAAGGCTCCTCGCCAGGCTTCGAGATTGTTGCCTTGAGTTGACCGGTACTGATCAGCTTGATCACGTACTGAGCTGTTTCCGCGTAGTCATTTGCATCCGGCGAAGTCCTTCTGGTGACCTCTGAGATGAAAAGTGCTGCGTAAGTCGACTGAAGTTGGAGTATGGAATACTTGCGGTACGTGTGAAGCACTTGGCGGACAAGACCAGAGTTGCAGTCCTCAGTCCAGAGACTATTCCCGGCCGTGGCTTCGGCGACCAGATTGGCAACGCTCTCCTCCTTCTGTATGCCGTCGCGGAATACGTCGGCCAAACCTATATATGGCTTGCCCAATTGCTGGAACATCTTGGAGGCCTGGGTGTTGGTCGTCTTGGGTATCGATGGCACCTATATTACTTAGTATTCAGGCTGGCCAGTCATCCCAACATTGAAGGAACTCACTTTCCCTCGCTGTAGCAGTGAGACCAAGACCCACTTTTTGTAAGCCTCGACCTGGATCTTACTTGCGGTGCTGGCTGTTGGTGATACCATTACAATCTCAAGGAACAGTAGAGCGCGCTCCCAATCCTTGAAGGCCATGTAGCACATTGCTCCCCACAAGAAGTATTGGAGATGTTCATAATCCTCAATCTTACCCGTTAGGCCAGTAAAGCTATTAATGTAGGTCGAGCTGGACTCATGATGGGAGCATAGGAAAGGGGAGAGCGGGTCGGCGGTGTCCTGTGTGGCTTTCTGAGTGGTGGTAGGAAAGTGGTAGATGTCTAAGTCGAGTAGGGGCAGTGCCGCGGTGTAATCTTGAGCCAATAGGCATAGCTGAGGAAGAAAAGGATGAGATGAGGTGAATGTGGCGCCTGAGGGATCTATTCGGAGAATAGCTGTCCTCACGGGTGCAATTGCAGCAGCGGGCTATAWTTCTTTACTTAGAATCCTTGCATTGCTGGAAACGAATCATACCTGTCGATGACCTATAGCAGCTATCGCGGTTGCTTCAATGAGGTATCTCATCTCAGTCCCACTGTACCGAACTTGTATTGGATCAAAATGATTGATGAAGTCCAAAGCTTTTGCCCATAATGGAGATCCGGGGTGGTATGCGTCTGCAATTTCGAAGGTTTTCTTATTTTGGACAGTAGCGAGAGCAAGGAGGACTCGCAGATATGAGATGGAGTTGATCGAAGGATTCAATATCTGGCGATGCTTGTCAGCACGTGAGCATGTTCTTTTAGATCATTGTCGCACGTCAAGCGGATGCTCTCCACCTTTGGATGTGGCAGCCAAGCGTTGGGGGGCGATTTTGAAGAGTGCTTGACAATGGGCTTTTGCCTGCTTGTCATATTCGGCCTCTGTGAGAGGTGGTGTAGGTGGAGGATGCGCTGGAAAAGCGAGAAGATGGCTGAGAGCTGAGTCCATGACGAGGGAAGGATGTGTAGGCAGGGAACGTCAAGACGAGGAGATGTGATGAGGGCAGAAGCTGTCCGCGYAATCTATGGTAACGCCCGCATCCAGACAAAGATCTAAAGAGCTTGGTCAAAGTATCAGCGTTGACATATGCATGACWTAGCAACCATTCAGGCGTCAACACCCGCGGAACCCGGAGAAACTTAGACGCCCGAAGCGCCAACCTTGAGAGCGATATCTTAGCCAACATTGCATCTCACACGAAATATTACGCTCAATCAATTCACTCAATACTGACCATGATGTTATGGTTGTATTGATCTCGTAACCTGAATTGCGCAGCTTGGATCGATTCTTCGCTCTCTGTAGGTTTCAATCGGGCAATACTGCCTTGATCTTTTTTCTATCTTACTCTATTGAAAAGAATTACCCTGGTGATGTCGGTCACGGACTCTTCGCCTTTGGAGATAGCGAAGGCTGCTTCAATATCTTCTCGGAGTCTGGCAATCCTTCCAACAGAAGCACGCAATGATGCTTTGACTGCGGTGCATGCAGCCCTGTCAAGCGAAAGGGGTAATATCTTGGCAGCGAACGCTCAAGATCTGAGACTGGCAGCGAAAGCTGCTGAAGATGGCGAGCTGAGCCAGAGTGTACTTAAGCGACTGGATTTAGGAAGACCGGGAAAGTACGACGACATGCTCAAGGGAATTCTAGATGTCAGGGCACTAGAAGATCCAAGTAGGTCTTTTGATTGTGCTTCCTCGACAATCAGATACTGAAGTATGGTACAGATGGTCTCAGGGAGGTTGTGCACGATCGTGGCTTTCTCAATAGCTAGCGTAATCTCCTAGACCCTGTACTTCAATAGTCAACAGAGTCAGCCTTCGCACAAAGTTAGATGACGGCTTGGAGCTCGAAAGAGTCACCTGTCCCATCGGCGTCCTTCTCATCATCTTTGAGGCTCGTCCAGAGGTTATTGCAAATATCGCCTCGTTGGCCATCAAATCTGGCAACGCGGCTATCCTCAAAGGTAGCTTTCTCATCTATCTCCTTCTCACTTTCATCCTTACTCCTTTATCCTGACGTCTTGATTGTCTATCCTGCTCCTCACGCATCTATCACGCCTCTCTAAAATGTCCCTAGGCGGCAAAGAAACCACCCTCTCCTTCCTCGCCATCGCCCGCGTCATCTCCACCGCTCTATCCAACACCTCCGTCCCCAACGCCGCCATCCAGCTGGTCACAGCTCGCTCCGCCATCGCCTCCCTCCTGACCCAGGACCAGTACATCGACCTCTGCATCCCCCGCGGCTCCAACGAGCTGGTCCGCTACATCAAGAACAACACCCGGATCCCCGTGCTCGGCCACGCCGACGGCCTCTGCAACATCTACATCCACTCGGACGCCGACGCCGCCATGGCTGTCAAGATCCTCCTCGACGCCAAACTCGGCTACCCGGCCGCCTGCAACGCGGTCGAGACCCTGCTGATCGATGAATCCGCGCTTTCCAGCGGCGTGGGCGCCCGGGTCGCGGATGCGTTGCTGCAAGGGGGAGTGAGCTTGCGGTGCGACGCGCTCAGCAAAGCCGCGCTATGCGCCAGCAGCGATCTCGACGCCGCGAAAGCGGCGATTCTGCAGGATGCCGCAGAGACGGACTTCAGCACCGAATTCCTCGCGCCGATCCTCGCGATCAAAACCATTCCGACCCCTTCCACGGCGACCTCCCCCATGGAGGCGGCATATGTCTCCACCTCCCTTGCGATCGCGCATATCAACGCGCATTCCTCGCACCACACCGACGCSATCATCACCGCCAACCCGGTGATGGCGAAGCAGTTCCAAGCTGGGGTGGATAGCGCGTGTGTGTTCTGGAACACGAGCACGAGGATGGCGGATGGGATGAGATTCGGGTTCGGCACGGAGGTGGGGATCAGCACGAACAGGATCCATGCGAGGGGGCCCGTGGGGTTGGAGGGGATCGTGATTTATAAGTATTTGATCAGCGGGCAGGGGCAGGTGGCGGGGG
>MSTJ01000419.1:0-14300 GCA_001956345.1 Ramalina peruviana
GCAGGACCCCTACGAATCAAACCGTGCATGGGAAAAGGTTGCCGCGGGGATCGTCAAAGGTGACATGGACACCGTCCACATCGAAAAATCCAAGATCGAAAACGCGCAGCGCGAGCTGAGGAAGAAGGAGCAGGCGGAGGGGAAGGAATGGCAACGCAGATTTTTCAAGCGTGACACAGATGATGCCATGTTCCAGAAGCTGGCAAAACCGCTCGGTACGGCCTTGGACCCGGACAAGACTGGTGGCGTATGGCGGTTTGATGAGAGCAAGAAAGCTGGGCAAGACAATCCGAGTCGGGGTGTCACGATAGACCAGCCACCACCAAGTACGGCCCCGCAGGTCAGCTGAGGGCGAGAATGGCCATGATTGGTCTTTGACAGTCGCGGGAGGTTTGCTTCTTTTGGAAGGGGTGTGCTTGGCTTGAGGTTAGATTGTCGCGAGCACTTGATAGAAGCCTGGCGCTTTTCACTTCAGATGAAAAGAACAGCCCCATGTAGGATGAATGAACGATATGCATAAAAGGCGTTTGAAATGGTCAATTCGCTCATCTTCTCTTAAAGCAAGGCAATTCGCTATCCAATAAAATGAGGACCCCTCGCAGCCTCGGTAGACCTAAAGTCACAGGCTTTCGGGCGGCAGACAGATCCGCCCGTCCAACCTTTCTCAGTGAAATTCAGCATTGCAACATCAATCCGAGGATTCTTGACATCGCCTTGGATGGTATCAATCACGAACCTGCACTATTGGTCTAAACTGGTCCACCTGCCTTCACGAAGCAATGCGAGCCCTCATGACGGCCACACGTCCTGGCAGAATTCACGCATTCTGAAACACTGCTACAATGGCCAGCAAAAGGTGATGCCTGAAATCAGCCACCCCCATATGCAGTTGCGTGGAGCGTTCCAAGGAAAAGCTGCATTAGGGCGCTCCGGGCGCTTGCTCCTCGAACCTGATATGATGGCTTCTCATCCAGCCTGAGTAGGGTTCAGGCACCACGTTACTTTGATGACTCGTTACCCTCTGCATTGTAACGCTTTGGTACGATGCTGTAGGAGACTCTGTAGGCATTCGAACCATGATTTGCCTCTGACGGCTCGTTCGAGGTTTCCCCTGATAACACACCGTCCAGTCTCAGTCCTTCATTGTCCCCGAGCGGTTCCTTTTGTGGAAAATATGACGTCTTTTGAGGAGTCAACGATGCTGACGAATGACCGATGCTCGATCCACAGCCTGGTGGAATACCTTGTCACTGACTCAACCTGGCCTCATTGAAAGCAAGTTCTTTTTCAGCCAGCCCCTTTCCTAGTCAGCAGCCTGGCAAGGCTGTGTTCCGTCCCGCTTTTTGCGGCTGTGCCATCCTCAGATTGGTATTTAATGGAAAGGGACCTCTGGCCCCAATCATCGACCTTCTTGACGGGTAAGCAACAATGAGTCCGCGAAACCATCGGGATTACATTGAGCTTCAGAAAGTCGCTGCTGAAGCCCAGAGGATTCATTTTCACGATACCTTCCCAGAGGAGCGATGGCCTGAAGCTCATTCTAGTCATTTCAAGACCATCAGGAAATTGGGAGAATGTCTTTGTGAAGCCGCAGATGATGAAAATGTTGATCTTCACTCAGTTTCGTCGGCCAAGCATATGAGGCGAAGAGCTCAGCGAATACGCGAAGCAGCAGAGTCACTTTTGAGCCAAGGAGCAAACGAACTCGAATGGAGGTTGGCCCTGGAGGATGAGATCTTAGCCCGGTTCAAATATGAAGTCACCTGCAAGACGTGCCGACGTCGTCTTTGGAGATCAAGGGAAGAGGTCGATGTTACTGCACTAAGCCCGGAAGTTCAACGTGATATCGAAAGGGTTCGCCAGCAACGCGCGAAAAATCCCTGTCAATGCTCCAGAGAACAGCGCGACACGGACGAGAAGGAGACCGGACTGAATGAGGTCTTTTCAAGTCGTGCGGAACGAACAGTCGAGCTCGATCTTCCCTACGGCAAGAAGCAACCGGACAAATTGTATGGTCTTCGCAAAACGGCGAACTTCGATCATGCACTTACCAGAGTCCACGATACCAACAAGAAGGTCACCGTCAGCCCGTTCAAGAGACCGAAAAACGATGATGCAGACGTCATGCTGCTCCCGTTCCTAGTGTTGGAGGCAAAATCCAGTGAGGCAAAGGAGGAGTTTGATGACATCAAGATTCAGACGGCGTTCCCAATACGAATCCTGTTGAAACTACAAGAAGACTTGAGGGTCCAAAGTGAGAATTTTGAGCGGTCCAATTCTCCTCCCCTTGTTTGGTTCCTCGCCAATAAGGGCTTCCAGTGGCAGATCTATGGCTGCTGGACAGAGACCCCTATAAGCGGTGCTGAGGAGAACGATCGCGATACTTATGTACGTCGAGTGCGATTGTTTCGTTACCAAAAGCTGATCGAGTCCAGCATGCAGCTCGTCTCTGGTCTGGTGACATTATAGCAGATGATGAAGCGCTACAGCTCTTGTTGATCGTAGATCACATATTCGACTGGGCCCGCGAACTCTACAGGTAAGTGGGTCTTAGGCACGATTCATCCAATTTGGTGCATGTCTTGGAAACTCCGCTTCTTGTCAGGCAGTGTTGATTTCACGTCGTACTTGATTGCAAACCTGATACTGAATTTGCACTTTACCTAGGGGAGAGGTTCTGCGCCAACTACGAGCACTAGGGCCGGTTATGGGAGATGATACGCGCAGCCAGAGCGATCATTTTACCGACTACAACACTGCTAGCATGCCGCCTCCTGAACCAATCATGGCTGATCATGATATTGGAGAAGAAGTGAAGCTTTTAGAAGCTCTCGACTCACCAGACGTTGCTGAGCATGGCTGCTTTCGACATGCAGCATACATCGAGACTCGAATGTTTGGTCTCATCATATCAAGTATTGACGTTCAGAGCTTCCTAAAATCGATCAAGGGGCCTGAGGAATGGTGTCGATCCATGGTGGCCGCAATTCCCGCGGAGATGATGATCTTGAATGCGGGTGAGCTCTGCGACATCGAAAGGACGTGGATGAACGACCAAGCTATTTACCACGTTAATGACCCGAGGGAAGAATTCTACGTTCGTCTCATGTATCAAACATACCTTGACGCGAATTGCCACCAGATCCGGGAGTTGACCTACCTCGCCGTTTCCAATGAAGCGCTCTCGGTCCTGGTGCAGCGATCTGGATTCCGAGGACCGGCCGAAAAAGGTTACTTACGTCCCCAGGCTGGCTCGATGTCTGAGAAGATTTGGATCTTGCGGTCAGCTTCTCTGCATTTCAACCTACGAGCTGCCATCTCAAGGACCTCAATGGTTTTTGGCTTTGATACGTCAGGCAGTCCGGAATCAGGTCGCCAGTGCCGTACAGCAAATGGAGAATCGGGGATGACAATGACCCAAGGTGGTGCTTCAGAGAGGCCACCTGTATGCTTGTACAATACAAGCGTCGATAAAGAGCGCGCCGGGCGATATCAGGACTTTTACGACCTTGTACATCAGGTAATCCAGGAGCATACGACGGGGAATCGCATTGCGGACGAGTCGTATATCCGCTACTTCTCCGTGCTGGAGAGGCAAGATCAGAACGAAGAACGGAAGTGGTCATTGCCATTCGAGCCTGCAGGCCCTTTGTTCATTAGCCGCTTGCGCCAGAGCTCTTCACTATTGGGCTTTGTCGTCGTTGCTTCACAAGTTACCGCCTGCAATAATGAGGGCGAGGATGTTACTCAGGATGGGATATGCATTTACCAAGTTGATGGAGATCCTCATCTCCCGGATGCTGAGCTACTCTCCCAACGTCTTCATGAATTTCACCAGACAAAACGCAAGATCCATCTCTCCTACCGGTGTGGCATTGGTCTAAAGGTAGATCCAAAGATGTGGAACTTTGGCTCCGAAAAGCTGTGTTACACTCAAGCACGCAACGATACCCAAGAAGAGGTCAACACTGTCTTCGTGAGACCAAAATGGCTTCATTCTGTGTCCTCGGCTACACAATCCTGGATAATGGACCTTCGCTGGATGGCGAAGCCTGAGATTTATGAAGGACCAGGCGGATACAAACGACGGAAAGACGATTTTGACGGATTCGACTTCGGTGCGCGGAAAAAGCGTGCTTTCCCCACCTTCGATTCCAAAGAAGTAAGAAAACCGCCTACCCAGGAAGTGATCGACCTCACCAGATCAGACACCACATCCAGGGATCAGCTCAAGTCATATTATCCATATATTGARGAACRAACTCCAGCGTATGCCACTGTACCGGGAAGCGAGCATAGGCATCATGTTCATTACGGGTTAGAATTCGATCCTCAAACTGTCTGGCCAAAAACGAGGAGGCAAGCTCTCTATCAATATCAAGAGGCTGTTCGTACCCGGTCGAGAATTTTCAGAGAAGAGCAAGGCACAGAGCATTGATGTGAAAACAATGTTGCTACTGCCTGAATTTTCAAGCCCCACGGTTGCTGTTCGCCGGTCGTTTTTCAACGCTTCGAATAAGTCCAATGAGATTGTGTACATGGACTCTTGTGAACACAGGGAGCGACGAGATTACGTGCTCTGTTAAAGACGTTCAATAGGGACTTATTCACGAAAGCCAGTATCCTTGTCTTTTCCATTTCTCGAGAGATGAGGATTTCGGAGCCGCTCTCATATCCCCCGAGCGTTACTAAATACACCATACGAGTTGTTGCAGTATTGCACCGGATGAAGAGCTAGAGGGGCAGTGTATCCGCGCGATTGCCTAGTTATGCAGTAGATCTCTAGTTCAAATGCAGGCTTACGATATCCGACATCTAGCCAATCTAGGGCACAGATCCTTGCTCAAGTCCGAGGATAGGCGCCCGATCCTTCGGTGGCAGAGGGTAAAGCCACGCAAGGCGTCTTTGGAACTCGGCTGGAACCACCGAGGATGGAGCGGCCCAATTTTGATAGAATTTCTCCCCTACTTCCTTAGTCGCTCATCTGGCTCATCGTGTTTCCAAAGCAATTCGACCATATTCAGCAATGGCAGAGCTTGTTGCTGTCCTCGGCTTAGGGGCTACTGTCATCACCCTCACAGAGGCAGGAGTAAAGCTTCTCCGCCGGCTCAGTGAGGCTAAGGAGTCTGATAATATATTTGCAGACGTGGCCGACCAACTCCCCCTAATTCTGAGCACGATTGAGGTCCTCAAACAACGCAGCTCTAGAGATGACCTGGATGAACGTACTGAACAAGCCGTAACACGCGCTATCGAGGGATGTTTGAGGCAGGTCCAAAGCCTGGAGCCCTTGATCAAGGAGTTTCTGATCGTACACTCGGATGGTAAACTTCAGCGCATACGCAAAGCCATCGGGGCTACCAAGATCCAGAAGAAAGTCCAACAAGTTCAGGGTAGACTGGAGACCTACAAATCAACTTTGACCCTACATCTTGGAGGCTTTGCTGCTCAGATAGAGGCCGTGCATGGTCGATCTGACTGTACGGAAGACTTTATCAAGCTTCCCAAAAGCCAAGTTGTCGGATTTGTTGGCCGAGATGACACCCTGAAACGGCTTCATGAGGCATTGTGTCAGAATGGGCAGCCACGCGTAGTCGTCCTCCAAGCAATGGGAGGCCAGGGAAAGACGCAAATCGCTCTTGAGTTCTGCCGCCGTGCGCGTCAAGCAGGAGACTTCAAGACAATCATTTGGGTTGATGCAACCTCATCTGCTACGATCGCAAGGGCCATTGGGAATCTCGCTGAAGATCTTGACAGCCAAGGGCGAGCAAAGCTTGACTTGAAGTCCAGAGTTGACTTCGTGAAAGATCGTCTGGAAGCATGGCGTAGCCCGTTCCTCATTGTCTTCGACAATTGCGATTCGCCAAATGCTCTGCAGGCTGTCAAAGAAGCCTTGGTCAGCAATCCACCAGGCTCGCACATATGCACTAGCAGGCATCGGGATTCTGAGCGTATCGGACCAACCATCGAAGTGCCTGCAATGAGCATCGATGATGGTCTTGTGCTTCTGCTATCAAGAAGTAAGAACGAAGGGAATTCGTCCAATTTAGATGAAGGAAGATTAATACTGCAACAACTGGGTGGATTGCCGTTAGCCATTGATCAGGCCGCTTCATACATAAAAACGCGGAGGTTAGCACTTTCAGAGTTTCGAGCCCATTATGAAGAGCGAAAAGCGGAAGTCTTGAATCATACACCCCAAATCTGGGAGTATCGAAAAAGGCTTGCCGTAGACCAGAGCGAAAGTCCTATTAGTGTCTTTACCACTTGGGAGCTGGCGGCCGAAGACAGTGGAGGGAATGGTGATTCTGCGAACCAAGAAGAAGCTAACATGACAAGGGTTTTCTTGGAATCTGTAGCATTCTTCGACTGCAACAGCATACCGGAGGATCTTCCACGCCTTCTTTGGACCGAGGTCTTAAAAGAGCCCTCATGCAAGACAAGGCTCATACCTGAGGGCATTTGGGATTCGTCTTTGTATCAGGATCTGCTTGCAGAGCTATTGGCCAATTCTCTCATCGCAAGTCTTTCTTTCGAGAATGAGACAGTATCATTTTCACTGCACCCACTTGTCCGCGATTGGGCCTGTTTGAGGCTGACAGCAGACGAGCGAGAAAAGCATGTAGTGGCAGCTACACAGGCTCTGTGTCTATTATATGACAAATCCGGTTCCAGCAGAGCCCTAGATCGGAAGAGATTAGCCTCCCAGTTTGATACCAGCTTCGAGAATAGTGAACGCTTTCTGAAACATGGTGCTCGGCTTGGCGAAGGTCCATTCGTGGACGAAGCACTTCTCTTCGCCTCTTTTTACGATAAACATGGCGACTACGAAAAGGCGGAAGTATTGTTAAGTCGGGCGTTCACCGCTCAACGCGTCAGGTACGGTAAAGACAGCCTCTTTACAGTAGGCGTGCAGATGAATCTGGCGAGCATTCTAGAAAGACGAAGAAAGTGGGAGCAAGCTGAAGACTGCTATCGACACTCTTTAATGCAACGGAAATTATTCTTTGGTCCAAATCACCCGGAGACCCTTACCGCCACCGAAGGACTCGCTTGGGTGTTCTCAAGTAAAGGAAAAGTCCAGGAGGGCGTTTGCCTCATGCATGAGGTGCTAAAAGCAAGGGAATTTATTCATGGTTCAACTCATGGGGCTACCCTACATACTGTCACACTTTTAGCTGGGATTTACCTTGACATTCATCATTCATTCAGTGCAGAATGTCTATATCTGCGGTATCTCGGAGCTGCAAACGAAGACATCTTCACCCATCCAAACACCAAGAGCAAGGTCGCAGAGGAGATTACCTGTTTAGCTTTGGTGTATCGAAATCAACGTCGCATAAATGAATCTACCGCCCTCCTTCACCACGCTTACACGGAACTCCGGAAATTCTTCAGCTCTAGTCATTACAATTGCTTGCATGTAGCACTAGAGTTTGCCATAAATCTAGTTTACGAAGGAGAATATGACTCAGCGTTGTATCTCACCCGAATAGTCAAAGAGCAATCAACTCGGGTTGGAGAAGACCAGCAACTTGTAAATGAAGCCCAGAGATACTTGGAATTCGTTAAGGATAAAAAGCAACACTATGTAGGTAAAGTAACACCTACAGTCGAGAAAAGCTCAACGAGCGGTCATACACCGAATTGCCGATACCGTCATACAGATGATGAGCCTGACATTGATCTTTATCCCGGGGCTCTTAGCGATACTCTTCAGAGGCTGAAGCGGAGCATATCTCAAATTGTTGATGATTTACTCTACGGCACAAATGTGGCATCCCGCAGGAATAGAGATTCAATCATTGGCGAAACCACAGAAGTTGCCACGGGGTCGGCAGATGCCTCTTCTGCGATCGTTCCACAATCTTTGGGGCTTTGCCATTGCCTTAAAAGAGCAAGGCCTCCCACATTGATTGACCGGCAACCAAAGCGAGGTAGTTTGACGAACCTCTATATAAGTCTCAACTGGGATTTTCGACGATCATTGGAGACTTTGCATGACACATATGGTATAAGTAGTGCATGGACCGATCTCCATGGCCGATCATACTTACATAGAGCTGTTTCGGACGGTTATGTTGACGATGTCCAAGCAATTTTGGCCTCTACTGGAGTCGACGTCAACGCCTTTGACCATGACGATTATTCAGCCTTGATGATTGCCGTAGACAAGGGGAATCATCAAATAGTCGAATTGCTGCTGAATCACACGGATATCAATGTCAACGCAATGGGTTCTGACCAGGCAACATGTCTCCACGTCGCTGCTCTCTCTAGACAGACAGCCATCTTGCTGCGTTTACTAAAACACAAAGACGTCTGCGTGGATGCGAAGGACGATCGGGGGCGCACTCCATTTTGGCTTGCGTGCGCAATGGGACTGGATGAAATCGTGTCTATGATGCTCGACAAATCCCTAGTCGATTACAACATCCCAACGAAGAAGGGGCGGACGCCGCTCATGGTCGCAAGCCAAAGTGGGCACGAAGCCGTGGTCAAATCTCTACTCCAGCAGAAATGCATCAAGGTGAATGCCAAAGATAAATGGAGCGAAACGGCGCTCATTTACGGTGCTTGGGGAGGAAACAACAATATCGTGAGGGCCCTGATCGATGCAGGTGCAGACGTCACTGAAGTCAGTGAAACTGATGAGACGATCATGTCTAATGCCATTTCGAGGCACAGGAACAAGACTGTTCACCTCTTGGTGAATATGCCTGGCGTACCAATTGACATACCCAATTGGAGAGGTATAACGCCATTGGCGAGAGCAGCAGCTCGTGGCAACAACGATGCCGTACATATGCTGATCGAAACCGGAAAGACCGATCTCAATTTTGAAGATAGTGAGGGCCATGGACCCTTGTACAAAGCGCTACAACACGGTCATGCAAAAGCAGTAGAGATGCTGCTGGAAGCTGGCGCAGATCCTGACATCGTTATCAAAGACCCAGATTCATATATGTGGGCCAGCAGCAAAAGGCGCAAGGAACAAGGTCTGAAGGCATTGCAGATGGTCAAGGATGCGCAAGCTCAACATTTCCGAAGCGGTGATGTTGACGATTTTGGGCTGACGGACCTTTTCGCTGTAACGGACCCAGCTGTAGCTGGGGACACGGATGGAAATGAGGTAGAAGCAAGAGTGCTAGAGATTGCGAGCAGTCTTGAGGAACAGGCTCCTCCAATTCACAAGTGAAATTCCTGATAGCAGCCAGGTATGATCATGCACCGGAGTAGGATGGCGGCGTTGGATATTTGAAGTGGAGAGGTATGTACATACGTTTCGAGTTTTGGGGCTGCCCTTCCATGTGCAGGAAGAGAAATTAGATAAAAGGTATCGCAAGCACACCGTAACAGCCACAGGCCGGCACACTTTGACCAATCATCATATTAACGTGAGCCACTGCATTGATCAGTAATATTCTCGATGCTACGGTACCTGACCATAAAGATGCAACTGTGGCTGTCGTCGGCCAATTTGATGCAAGGGCCTGACATGGCATCATCGACCTCGTATCTTGTTCCTGGAAAGTCGCGTGGCCCAGGCCTAAAGCGGTAAAGCTGGCCGTCCAGACGGGAGAAATCGAGTATTTTTAGCAGTCAGAGTCCGGCCGTTTTGGCGGACAGCGGGGTCAAGCGACGTCGTGGAAAAGTTTTTCCCAGCGGTCAGGGTCCGCTTGTTGGCTGCTGGTGGCTTGGTGGCTGACTGAAGTTCTGCGTGTCTACAAAGCCATTCGCTGTATCAACGATTATAATCAAGTGTCTCACCTTCCTTTCGTTTGTTCCTCCTTCCCTCGTCACTCGCTTGCTGTTCCTTCAGCTGCACCACCTTCGCCACTTCACGCCTTTTGAGACACCAAAGAGTCGAAATTTTTGACTCCGGCTATCTCCGACCCTTGGACACGTTGAGATCGTGATACAACTGTTGAGCATCAAGCTGCTTCGCAAGACGTTTCAGACATGTTAAAATCGTGTCCCTGACGCTCATCGACTCCCCTCAACTCTATCCTATCTTGGACCCCTTCAATTGACGATCTCGTCTTGAAAAAGCCCGGCTTGGTCCGGCGTCCATTCACTTGCAGACATGTCCAGTATACCACCACGAGATAGCGCATACGACCCAAGTAGCTGTGGCACGTCCGCCGGGACCACTCAGCTCTTGTGTCTCATACAAGATCCTTTTGGGCAAGAGGTAAGATCATCAAAATGCAAAAGGGGAATAATCATGTTTGGCTGAGTGATATGTCTAGTTCACATCCACCTCCATATGGACGGCCTTGGGAACGTCCCTGGGGTCTATGTTCCTCATTGTGGCAGCCTTCTGCTTGATCCGGCCCCGAAATTCCGTCGTTTATGCCCCAAAGCTCAAGTACGCAGATGACAAGCATGCGCCTCCCGTCATTGGCAAGGGTCTGTTCGACTGGACACCTCCATTAGCAAGACTACATGAGGCAGAGATGGTCGGAAAGATTGGGTTGGATGCTATCGTCTTTCTGAGATTCACCAAGATGTGCAGGAACCTGTTTGCCATCGTCACCGTCATAGCTGTTGCGGTGATCATGCCCGCCAATCTAATCACCGGCAAAAGGTTGCGTAACGCATTCAAAGACAAGGACTTTTGGACCATCAGCTCGCCCAAATATGCGACCGAGAGCGGACTATGGGTTCACGTTGTATGTGCATGGGTCATCAATGTGGTAGTGGCATTCTTCCTCTGGAGGAATTATGTCGCCGTCACGAGGTTAAGAAGAGGCTACTTTGAGAGCGCCGAGTACCTTCACAGCCTTCACGCACGCACCTTGATGTTCACAGACATTCCGCCGGCGTCGCGAACCGACGAGGGGATTCTGAGGCTGGCGGATGAATGCGCACAGACAGGCGACTTGCCTCGAGCTGCCATTGCCAGAAACGTGAAAGAGCTGCCTGAACTTATTGAGAACCACGAAAAGGCGGTGAAAGAGCTGGAGTCGGTGCTGGCCAAATATCTCAAGAATCCAGACGGGCTCCCCGCCAACCGACCAACGATCAAGCCAAAACACCTTGGGGGCCGTGTGGATGCAATTGATTTTCTGACAGACAGGATCTCYGAGATCGAATTGGAAATCAAGCATGTCCGAGAATCCATCGACAAGCGCAACCCTATGCCGTATGGCTTTGCCAGCTGGCACCGAATCGAAGATGCCCATTCAATCGCTTACGGAGCAAGGAACAAGCATCCACAAGGCACAACCATTCGACTGGCTCCAAAGCCAAGTGATTTGATCTGGAAGAACCTGGGCCTTTCCAAGAAGGACAGAGGCTGGAAGCGCTTGCTCAACAACTTCTGGATTCTCATATTGACCATCGCCTGGATTGCTCCTAACGCAATGATTGCCATTTTCTTGTCTAATCTTTCCAATCTTGCAAAGGTCTGGAAAGGATTCAAKAGCACGTATMAGCATCATCCGACCGACTGGGCCATCGTACAGGGTATAGCATCCCCAGCCTTGACCTCGCTCATCTATGTCCTCCTACCTATAGCGTTCAGACGCCTCTCCATCCATGCTGGTGACAGAACGAAGACGTCGCGTGAGAAGCATGTCACAACAAAGCTCTATGCTTTCTTCGTCTTCAACAATCTGGTGGTCTTCTCCCTCTTCTCGAGTCTATGGATCTTCATCACTGCAGTCATCAATGACAGAAAGCCGGACGAGTCGGTATGGCAGGCCATGCAGGAGGGGTACTTTTTCGCCAAAATGCTTGCGGCTCTGGTCAAGACATCACCATTCTGGCTCTCATGGCTCCTCCAGCGAAACCTCGGCAGTGCTGCTGATCTTGCCCAGATGATCCAGCTCTTCTGGGTATGGTATGGCAAGAAATTCACCTCGCCCACGCCGCGTCAATTGATTGAGCTCACCGCGCCACTGGCATTCGACTATGCTGTATATTACAACTACTTCCTATTCTACGCCACGGTCGCCCTTTGTTTCACGACAGTCCAACCCCTCGTCATCCCTATCACAGCTTTCTACTTCACAATCGACTACTGGCTCAAGAAGTACCTTCTCCTCTACGTCCTCATCACCAAAAATGAATCGGGCGGCCAATTCTGGCGCATCCTCTTCAATCGCATGATCTTTGCCACCATTCTCGCGGACATCGTCATGGCCTGTGCAATCAAAGCCAACGGCAAATGGGTCCAAATCGCCATCCTCGCTCCCCTCCCCATCCTCCTCATCGGCTTCAAGATCTATTGTGCCCGCACCTTCGACGACCAAAACAATTTCTACAACAAAGCTACCCTCGTCGACCCTGAAAACATGGCCGACCCCGGCAAGAAATCGCGGCGCACCGACCGCGTCGCCTCCAAATTTGGGCACCCAGCCCTCTACGCCAAGCTCATGACGCCCATGGTGCACGCCAAAGCTCAGAACGCCATCTCCCAAATCTACCGCGGTCGCATGGCCAACCCAGCTGCCGCCGATATCGTCAACCAGGATCGCGATCTCGACACGGCGTCCATCTATTCGGACAGCGTCGGCTTTCCCATGGATCCCATGTCGCAAACGCAACCAGGCAAGTCCGCTCGATTCGCTCCCTCCGCACAAAGCTCGGTGAAGCGGAAAGACTTGTTCGAACTCATTCCCGAGAATAAGCTCGATTTTGGGTACTACAAGAACCGGCAAGAGTTCGCAGATGAGTATGGTGGCGATGGCGAATTGTTCGGTCACCCGGGGGATTTAGTCAGTGAGCGAAGCGGTACACCATCGAGCCTCTTCGGACATAGCAGGGATGGCAGCAGTCCTACGGACAGCCGGGCTAGTAGTCCAGGACCATATTCGAGACCGGGGACTGCCGGAGGCTTCAATACCGGGTCACATTCCAGGAGCGGGAGTGAACGGTTACAGCAGATTCATCCAGCATATCGGGATGGTGCTGGTGATGCGCCGAGGCCGGGGCTGTATAGGGGAGGTAGCGGGAACAACGAGAGCGAGACGAACCTTTTGAGAGGGGCACAAGCTCCTGGGTTCGTGGAAGAGGAGGGAGGGGAGGTGAGGCAGGGAAGGGAGGTTTATGGGATGGATCGCTGGAGGACAGGAGGCAGTGGGTATGTGGGTCTGCCAGCTGGGGGMGACGAAGTGGGGGAAGGAGGGTATGKGGGAGGAGGYAGGGCGTATGGAGAAGATGCGGGCACGGGGTATGAAGCCTATAGACATCGGAGATGATGTGGATCGACACAAAATCATGAGATGACGACTTTGGTTGGGATGAAGGGATAGAGGGTCATTGTGATTGCATTGCGCGGAYATTGGGTGGACAGGTTTTCAAAACTTAGCGATACAGGCCACAATTGAAGCAGATTCACCACTAYGAAGAATCCTTGTGTCGCAGAGCCATTGACCTGTAGTATTCATTTCAWTGCAAAGATTTACCCCTTTTTTCACCCCGAAAATGGAGGGGCACGGCGTCATTGTGCAGGCCCAACCCCCACTTCGACAACAAACCACGAGAAAGCGAGAAAGCAAAAGCTCAACAACTCGGTTGTACATAATCAATTGCCTCCCACAAGCCCACAATCTCAATTGTCAAKCTTGGGATTTTTTCGACAGCAACGATGAGTATCAAAACCATCTCCTTCAAGCCCTTCACCGATCAAAAGCCCGGAACGTGAGCCACTTCCCCCACCCTCCAACAATCACCCACCCCCTTACCTCTCCTCCCTCCACAAAACCTCTCAAAGCTGACTTGTCAACCTACTCGCCAGTTCCGGCCTCCGCAAGAAAACTTCCATATTCCAGCAGCCGCACTACTCCGAGTCTTTCATCACTAGCATCCTTCTCTCGATTCCCGAGGGCGCTGCCAACAGCACATTGGTGATTGCGGGCGATGGCCGCTTCTACAATCCGGAGCTGGTCCAGCTGATTGCGAAGATTGGGGCCGCGTATGGGGTGAGCAAGCTGATCGTGGGGCAAGGGGGCATATTGAGCACGCCTGCTGCCAGCCATGTGATCAGGATCAGAGGGGCAACGGGTGGGATTCTCTTGACGGCGAGTCACAACCCGGGGGGCCCCAAGAACGATGTGGGGATCAAGTACAATCTGACAAACGGCGCACCGGCGCCGGAGAGTGTGACGAACAAGATCTTTGAGACGTCGAAGGCGTTGACGGAGTACAAGATGGCGGATATACCGGATGTGGATCTCTCGACCATTGGGACGAAATCGTATGGGCCATTGGAGGTGGAGATTATCGATTCCACGGCGGACTATGTGGCCATGCTGAAATCCATCTTCGACTTCCCGCTCATCAAGGCGTTT
>MSTJ01000420.1:0-15128 GCA_001956345.1 Ramalina peruviana
GGTCGCTAGGCACGCGTCTCAACCTTTCCGAAACCATGTTTCCTATTCATGACCTCGTTCCCATGCTGGAGGAATACTCCTTTCGCTGTCAGCGCGACGTTGGCCCTGAGGGATGGGTCGTAGACGCATTGGTGGAAATTGGCGTCAGCTGTGAGAGCCTGTTCCCAATTCTGGAAGGCATGTTCTACAACGATGCGGCGCCATTCCAAGGGCGGAATCGAAGCGTCATCGCCCGGGAGATCGTGTATGTGGTTAGACTCTGGCTACAGGCGACAAGCCGAGGGAAAGGAGAGGTACTGGGTGGGGAAGGCAACGCGACGGCGGTCAGCCAATTTCTGTTGATGTTACAGCAGAGCGGTGGGCTGGATGGGCGGTGGGCGGAGGAGTGTGTAAGCTTGAGGCTGAGAATCGAGCACCTGTTGAGTTGAGGTGGGAGCGTGCTGAATCATCGGGCGAGCGTGTTGCACATTTGTCAGTTCGCCCTTGTTGGAGGATATGAATCAGATTAGCGAGATACCCTGATGGGTGTTCTTGGACAGCAAAGAGAAAKWACGGAGCGTATGCATGGTTGGAATCGAGCGGTCTACACTTAGAAAAAGCAGGCCATACAAGAATGATKGTCACTGTTCCCGAATCTTGATAGTAGCACTGCACAAYTACSGSCCAGCTGTAYTCGCCTCCCAAACYCGTCAATCAATGATGTCAGCTCACTACAACAAAAGAGATATCCATCRCCTGGTTGAACGTTACATCAGCTCCGCCGCMCGCACGCAYGCGCTCAATCTCATCCACCACCCCCCACCTGTCTTCCCTCCCTTCCACTACACACAGAAACTCTCCCCATCTCCCATCTCCCATCTCCCATCTCCCATCTCCCATCTCCCATCTCCCATCTCCCATCTCCCATCTCCCATCTCATCTCCCATCTCCCATCTCCCATCTCCCAAGCCCACCCTTCTACTTCCCCCTTTCAAAAATTCCTCACTCTTTCCCCTTCCCCATCACCCTTCTACACCCACCCATCCCCCACTCAGCACAATGCCCCCCCTCCGCATGATCCTAACGCCCCTCTACCTAACCTTCTTCACGATCCACCTCCCCATCATGCTCCTCGTCGATCTGTACCCGCTTTACCCCGTATCCCTGCGTCCGGCCGCGCTCACGAGGTTGCGGGTGTGGTACGTGGAGGGGTATAAGGATCGGTTTTTTATGACGGAGGGGACGGGGGAGGGGGTGGGGGCGCCTGCTTGGTGAGTAGATAATGTCACACTGTTTGATCAGAAAAGGTTTTAGGGGTGAGGGGAGGAGCAGTATCAGAGGTGTATAGACAAGTATAAACGGTCGATGGCTGATTTTCCGGGGGGGGGGGGGGTTTGATYATAGGTTTGCGCTGTTCACGTGAGTTTGTCTCTGTGTTTTCCTTGAAAATTCGGCGATGCCCCAAAGAAGAGCGAAAGAGCCAAAGACTTCGGAAGGGGTTCAATGGCGTGGGTGAAGGCCCGTAGGAAAGACTTTTTTCGAAGGACTGCCACCAGAGGCTCAATCGATTGTAACAACATTGTTGAACGAGGTGTTAGGATGGGTAGCACAGGCACTGCATATCCGAAAGCTAGGCGCCATTCGCTAACTCAAGGGTTTCGGGGACAGATGGATGGAATTGCTGGTGCATATGCCGGTCAGTGTGGTGGCGTTGATGAGGTTGAGGGTTGGCAGAGGTGAGTTTCTTCTTCTACATGCTTTCTACGTGCTCGTTTTTGGCTTGAAGGAGGTCCGCCTTGTTTTCTGTGATTCACTCTTGCTTTTGGATGTTACGATTGCAGAGATGCTGTCATGTTGAGTTTATGTTGCTTGCTTCGTGTGTCTTCGCATTCTAGCGTTGTTTCTCATGAGGAAAGAAGGGCAAGGTATGAGAAATAATCGTACGGCAAGATCTATGAGCAATCCTGTTAGGATAGTATACACGGTCGTTGAAAGAAGCCATCTCACTTTCCCCGTGTCCACAATCACAAAAAGACCAGACCCCTTTTCAGTATTCCTCACCCAAATTGGATACTACTTCCACTCACCACCCCCTCCTCTTGAAATACCACTCGCTCCTACTATTTCCAAAAACCCTAGCATCTCCTCCATCTCTCTGCTAACACCCATATTTACAGATTCACCCACCCTCAACCTCACCCTCCTCCTCTTCGCCCTCCAGACCGCCCTCACCACCGCCGTCTGCGTGGCCGAGTACCGCTCCTGGCCCGAATTGACCCCGGCGGAGAAGACAAGCTTGGGGGGGTTGTACGTGCCGTATTTGGTTTTTGGTGAGTGGGCCTCCTCTCTTCTCCGATGTTAGACTTTGCATGTGATGGAGGGAAGAGTGGAGGTATCGGTGGGAAATGGGATTGGTGGATTGGTGAACGGGCAAAGCCTGGGCAAACTGGAGATGAGGAAAGCGAAACGACAGCAGAGAGGATGTGCTAATGCGTCGACAGCGATGGTTATGGGCGTGGACATGTTTGATCGGGTGAGGAGGGTGTTGGTGCAAGTCGAATTTGGAGGAAGTGTACGGAAGACCAAGTAGGATACCATGCTCTTTCGAACAATGTGCCATGGACTCTTGGAGGATTTTTTAATCGATCGGAACTTGTGAGAGGAGTATATCACCATTTGAAGCCATATCCCCGTTGGGCATAACTAGTAGCTATCGGTGAGGCTTTTATTTGCTCCCATCGATTTACCTATCACATTTTGCCCTCGTACGATGATGATGATGATCTGATTCTTTGATCTTCTCAGCTGTGGGCAACATTAAAGCAATCCGTAATTCCATGTTCCATATGACTGAGCAATGAACTTCCAAATGTATTCTGGCACGACGATTGTCAGGAATTCACAGAAGCTGGTAGCTATCCCTCAATTTGGATGCATCCCAATGGGACGAAATGGTTACTTCTCAGCAAGTCGAACACTGCCTGATCGCGTAATAGCATCTGACTTTCGTATCTCATTATTAGCCCGGACACCTTTCAACGAAAGTAGCTCCTCTTTTCAGGCTGATGGGATGACGAGCCAAGCCTAGTCTTTGCCTACAGACAACTTCCAGTAAAGAGTCACCGTTGGTGAGTCGTGAGAATGAGGAGTCAAGACGTATGCCGTAAGTGTACTGAAAGAGACAATTAGACATGTGAGGTGGCTTCCACTTCTCCTTCGTCATCAATGTGATTATCAATGTGTTTTGCCAAGTAGTACGCGGACCTTGAAGAGGTAATCAGCGTGGCTGGTGTTTCTAGAAGGACTGGATCAGATTCTCTGTGCAATCGCTGAACGTAACCCAAAGTCTTGGTCGGGTTGGCGTGAACGTAATCAAGTGTCTGCTCGAATCTGAAGACTGGTGCATCCACTCCATTGCCGAAGAGCCAATCCCTCAGGCTGTGGATGTATGTGGCAAGATCCACAAGGATCGTGTTGAGGAATGGTGTCCGGTAGTAATCACTGTGAAAAAGGGTGATATCTCGGGAAAGAATCGAGTAGATCTCCTTTGTGAGATTTCGCAAAGGCTCGCAGATTGAGCTAGTCGAAACCGGATGCGAAAGACGGTCATTGTATGAGGAGGCAGTCAAGATGTGCAATTTTGGGACGTAGAAACCCCGTTCGGTGATGGCCCTAAGCCAGTCCAGTATGACTGTATCAGACTCGCCTGTAAACGTTCTCTCAAAGATGTGTGTACAATCTCTGTAGTAGAGAGGCAGCCCTTCACTGCGAGCTAAAGAGCAGCTGCGGAAGAGGGCAGGTTGCTTGATCATGCCGGCGTTGTTGAAAGCCATCTGCTGACGGCGGAGTGTGCCGATGTTCGGGCTGTTGAGCACAATATACGAATAGACTGCTTTGTGGGACTTTTTGTGACTGTAAATGTTCTGCGAGGATAGCTTGTAGATTACATTTCGAATCTCCGGCGGTAATTTGAAGAATGGAAAGGGGCTAGTATCAACATTAGCATTGCTCTACGCCATCCAAGTCTTACATGGAGCAAACGCACTGATCTTCATCATTTTGATTCAGACGGGCAACCAACTCGGCTTTATTGCCAGATACTCTTAATCCTCTCAATCGCAAGATTCGCTTCAGATCACGGACGACGTAGCTCTTGTAGGGGTGCATTGTCAAGGGTGATCCCTTTCGAGGTCAGTCGCCCTAATTTCAGAGACAATGGTGGGCGTGTTGAGCCAGAATTTCAAGAATCATAAAATGAAGCAAGCAACGAAACAAGACACGTACGAGACGCGTTGTAAGAATCTGTAGCGTCTCTGAGCTTGTGAATGAGGGGACTGAGATGATGATGATCTTCAAGGAACTCCCCATGCATGCTATCTCTTCACGTTGTGAAAGAGAAGCCAATGATGATGAAAGTGAGGAACAACCGAGTAATGAATCGAGAGTGGCGGCATATCAGAGCAGAATGGACGAATGAAGAAGGAGCACCCCACGTGACTTCCCTGGGTTTGAACAAAAGACACAGTGACTGGAAAAGCTTGCAAGCATCAGATTTTGTCTATCAAGCTTCTCTCTTACTTGGTGAAGCTTGAGGTAGCCTGCTCAGTGCGGCTCTTACATCGAGGACAAGCTTAGATGTCTTCGTCAAGATAGCTCCTCCTCACAAATCTCCTCGGGCTCATACCTCTCTTCACCGTTGCATTCTGATACTGTACCAATGGCGTCAACAGCTTCTGGACATTCGGATCCCCTTTGCAATTAGGCGCATCGTAATCCACCGTGAACACACTGACGGCACTGAAGCACCCACTTGCAACGACATCAGTCTCACCTGGCAGGCTACAGTCGCCATTTATACAAGCGTTTGCACCAGGGCTCACGATATCACCGTAACGGAACAAGCCCGTGGTCGCATTGAAGACCGCTTTGTCAACGTCGGCACCTCCAGTCAGACGGCTTTGGATGAATTTGGGCTGGACGCAGGAGTCGTTGACGAGAGAGGTGATGGCTGGATAGTTGACGCTGAGGCCGTAGCCAAGGGGTAAAAGCTGACTCTTGTTCCCGTTCTTGATAAGCTGCTCCACCAGAGACACGGACAACTGGGCATTGATGGTAGCAGGGTCTGGAGATCCGCTCTTGGTGGTCGCGTTGATTTGTTTGTAACTGCGTTGGGTACCGCTGCCACCATCGGAGAATGCGATGGCAGGTATTCCGCGCTCGACAGCCGCATACCTGGATGGATTTAGAAGAGATTTCGAGACGCTGCATTCCCCCAAACACTTACGTTGCGCCAATTGTGCCGGACAGAGTGTAAAGGAATGGACCGAGATTATTGCCAAAGTTGGGACCCGCAAGCAGGAGGTCGACTTTGGTCCAATTGGTATACGTTGGCACAACGTAGTCGAGCGCCACGAAAGTGACTGCAGCGGGAGTGCCGTTATAGTAGAAGATGTGGGAGTCCATGGGATCCTGACCAAAGCTGGGAGCCCCGGCCGGCACGAGATTGTATTCAGAAGGTACAGTCAAGGTCGGTAAAGATGTGAAGACCGATCGACCACCCTGGCCACTCTCGTTGTCCACTGGAGCAACCATACGGACATCGTGGCCAGTGACCTTCAAAAGCCGGTAGAGTTCTAAACCAACATTCAGTGAAGCGAGGGGAGAGCTTGACAGATCAGAGCTGACCGCGAATGTTGGCGGAGCCAAAGCCGTCATCATTGTTGACAATGATGTTCAATGCTGTTGAGACTGGAAGGACCGCAATGGCTGCAGTGAGGCAGCTGGCAATGGGTAAACGCATGGTAGCTCAGACTTGAAAGATAAGTATCGGGTAAAGAAATCAAGAGTCTTTCTCAAGTCTTTCCAGTAAAGGCTCCTGCAGGGACCTGCAGGAACAGCTTTGCTTAAATAGCTTTCCATCCTTTTTTCGCAGCCTTGACCTGGTACGGTCCGGCGACATAGGTGACATACTGACGTCCGATGGCGCATTGTCGGCTGCCACGGATGCTCAATGAGGAACATTTGGATAACCGTCGTGCTCCTGGGAGAGGGTGGCATTGGTTGAGATGATCAGGAACAGTAGGCTGAACCTACCCCAATGGGGAAGGTGAACGGCCAATACCGTTGAAGGCAGGCGCACGGGATACGCTATCTTCTATCTTCCTTGAGCTTGATGCCGATCATGACTTTTCTTTTCAACCTGCATGATTATTGCAGATCGAAACAAAAATGGTAAAGACAGACTCATAGAAGTCCACGTCAATATTGTGGCAAAGCAAGGCACTCACGAATATGTGCAATAGACCAAGCATCACTTCACTCACAGTATAGTCACAGAGCCCAATTGGCTACACTCTAATTCCACTCATTGGCAGGAGCCAGCTTCGTTTGTGTATGCCATACACATCGCCTGACCAACCTGAATCCCTACCACCCCTTTCGCCTCATCTCCTTGACCCTAGCGACCGTAGCCCTGAAGCCTTCCTTGAACAGCTTTCTCCATCTTTCCGACTTGAGCCTCTTCCTCTTCATACCCGCCCGCTCATGAAACRTTTGCCTGTATCGATCTGATCTGATTTTCTCGCGTGAGACCAGCTGGCCTAATTTTCGAAGACCAACCCCAAAATCCACCCCATTCACAGGGTTCAGCTCAATCGTCCGTCCCACCGTAGGTCTTGAGCGGACAGTCCGTCTTGCACGATGGGCGATCGGCCTCCTTTCTTGCARCTCTGTCATCATGTCTTGAGTGGCCTTCTGTAGGTCGGTGTTAGATTGGCCTGGGAACCTCATCTTGCTGGCGAAGTCGCCTGGCTTGTTCCTGACCACTTTGTAGGTTTCACGGACGCTGTAGGCCGAAGAGTGTTTTGGTATGTCCTGATCTAGAATCTTATCGACGTTGGAGCGAGGGTCCAGGTCTTCTAGAGAACCGAGCGTGTTTGATCGTGGAGCTTTGCTTTCTTTCGCTTGTCCCTTGGGGGCTCTTTGGTGTGTTGATGTTGAAAATGGTGAAGTATGCATATTTCGGTGGAGGACATGGCTGGTAGCCTGCTGGGAAATCTTTTGCGGATAGAGCCATCTGGCTGGGATTGATGGAGCCAGAAAGGGGAGCAAAGGTAATGGTCGCGTTCGAAGTATTGGATCACTGTATCTATACATCTCGCGTGTCACCTAGTGTAAATAGTTAAGCGGGAAATTCATGAATGGAAGGGCAAGGTCTCCTACCATTCTCTCTTGATTTGTTGTCGAGTCGAATTGATGTTCAGAATACATTAATATTGACTCGAGAACGTCCAGATGGGAATCTTTCACGCTAAGAATTTCAGCCCTACCGAGGATAATTTCGATAAATTGAAGCAGCTCACGCCTTGACACCAATTTGATAGACCTACGGACGAGATCAAGCATTGACACGTTGGAGCTCTTATCTTTGGATATGATGAGACACGCTCGGATCCTTCCCCAACCCCAGTGAATCACGTCGACCCGCAACAAAACATCACCCCGATTTCCTCATTTGCGCCATGTATAATTATCAAGGTACTGCCCTGCACCACTTGACTTTCCTAAACTTCGAAGCTCAATCTGAATGCTAAACCTTGGCTGTAGCACCATCGTCCTCGTATGGCAAGCCCCCTTCGTTCGGGGGCTTCCCGTTCCCTGCTGCTCAAAACACTTCTGCTATGGGAGCCCCACCAGGGATGGGTAAGCTGGGAACGTGATTTCCATACACRYRAGTTGACTGTATACAGCTGCACCAGGAACCGCCCCGCCGCCAGGAATGCAATCGAACGAGCAGCAACCCTCGCGACCTGGAGGATTCCCTCCCAACTTTCAGCCACCTGCGAATATGCCCAACATCAACTTCAATGCCCCCGTCATYCGCCTCGGCACCACGGGACCAGCKAAGCCAGCTATGCCCATAGGATCRGAATATCGACGAGAGTCTGAACAAAGATCCAGCCGACCTGGAGTTGGTATGGATATGAACGCGCAGCGAGCTCAAGTGCGRGAGAGTATGATGCAGCTCATACCCCCTAAACAAGAGGAGATTGTCCGGACTATCTATATAGGGGGCATCACCGAAGGGGCAGGAGGTGATGAGGGCATTGAACGCATCTTACAGAGCGCGGGCAATCTAAGACGATGGATCAGAGCGATGGATGCAGACAACAAGGCCTGCCGATTTGGTTTTGCAGAGTACGAGGACCCCGAAAGTCTGATGACAGCCGTTGAGGTGCTGAAAGATGTCGAAGTACCTCTCAAAGCTCAATCCGTCAACCTAGYAAAGAAGGAAGGGGACGATSAAGATCACAAGGTGGAGAAGGGGAAGCTCGTGGTATGTGACAACCATGACGGTAAGATGTCTGTGTGCTGACGTGGACCAGGTTTCTGTTGATGACTCCACTTACAACTACCTGGAGAAATGGGAATCCTCACGTGGGGATACGGATCCTATACAGAGACAACTGCGCATGGATGCGGCCAAGAGCTCCTTAGCGAGCATCTTGCTTGAACTTGAGAACCCCTCAGCTCCCATGCAAACAACAGAGCAACTTTCTAAGATCGACCAGGACGGCGACACTGCAATGCAGAATGGAGATGAAAATCCCGACGCCGAGGTTGTCACAATACCGCTTTCCGCTGATGACGAGCTTTCAGATATTCCAGCCGAGATGCGAGAGACGGTTGCCAAAGAAATTCAAGCCTTCAGGGACCGTAGCACCAAACGCGATCTCGAGAGGTTGAGGAAAGAAGAGGAAGCCGAAGCTCGGTCAAGGATGGGTCAACCTCGAGCCAGCCGCCTTGCTTCACCGCCACGGACAGCGCCAAGTGGCCCTGCTGGAGGCGCAAACGGCATCCCACTGGGACCGAGAGATCGAGGTGTACCRAAYGCCCCAGCTGGTCCRAAAGGCTTTTCTGAATCTCAAATCCCCAGAGACTATCAAAAAGGCGTCACCTTCGTGAATGGAAGCGGCATCAACGGCGCATCTACTGCAGGTCTGATAGATCGACAGGACGAGGAYAGTGACGCTAGCGATAGCGAGATTGAGAACAGGAAACGCGAAAAGAAGGAGGCCGAGCAGGAAAAACTTTACCAAGACCAGAAACGAAGATGGCTAAATCGAGAGCGGAGTAGGACTGCAGCGCTGGAGCGAGAGACAGTCAGAGACAAGGAAGACGACAGCCACCGGACCGCGGAAAGAGACAAAGTGGCCAGGAGACTGGCCGACTGGAACGATGACATCCAAGCAAGCCGCAAGGTCGAAGAGTATTATCTRGATCGCAGCCTGTGGATTCGGAATCGCGCCTCCTTCCGCTCGCGCGAAGCTGCAATGGATGACATGGACCGAGCAGCAGAGCAGAGAGAAAAGGCCAAGGAGGAGCAACAGAAGGAACAAGCCCGAGGCATGGCCGATGACTTCTTGAACGAACAAGCCATGGAGCTMTCCGCCCCTAGAGAACCACAGCGCTTCAAACTATCGCTCGGCGCTGCTGCGCAGAAGGCGCAACAGGCCAACACCAGCAAACGGACGGTGGCTGAGGTTGAGGGTCTACTGGAGGATGAGGAAGAAGCTGACARTTCGACTAAACGAACACTTATCCCWATCAAATTTGATAACGCCGCAGATGCCATGGGTCTGACAGAGGAGGAACGAGCCCAAGCCGTACGGCAATTAGCGGCCGACATYCCATCAGACAAGGACGGATTATGGAARTGGCCCGTCAAGTGGGAGTTCGTTGATGAGACCGTCCTAGGCGATCAACTGAAGCCTTTTGTGGAGAAGAAGATCGTTGAGTACCTTGGTGTGCARGAGCAAATGTTGGTAGAGGTGGTTGAAGATCACATTCGAAAACGAGGCGAGCCTCAGGTTTTGGTAAAGGAGTTGGAAGAGGTAAGGCTCGATCCGCGTTATKCGTTCATCTCATTTTTGGAAKTCTGCTAACTATTTGACCTTTCAGGCACTTGAGGAWGAAGCTGAGGTKTTGGTGAAGAAGCTTTGGCGCATGATCATCTTCTTCAGCGAATCSGAGAAACGAGGTCTATCGGCATAGACCGTAATTGCATCAAAAATCACACTGGCTCAGTTCTCCGGGAACGGATCATGCCCGACTCGAGATCTTCCGCTTGCGTCACGGTGTTTCCGTATGTTTCATGTTGCGACTCCTCATGGAAAAAGGTCCACATTCTTCAACGTGATCTCTCCACATTCCGCGCACGCCTCTGCACTCGTCACTTCTCCTTCCATCAAATGMAGACACGCTTGCTTGACAAAAGCCCATCTTACCTTTCTTCTAGAAGTTTATTCAATACTCTGTCTTTTCAAGATATTCAGGATGCGTCCGAGACCCGCAGTCCTCGCGTTCTGCGCAGCAATTYTCGCTCAGGTGCACGCCAAGATACAATTCAYGAACAATAATTATCACGTCGTCCCTGGTGAGCCGTTTGAGCTTACTTGGGCCGGAGGGGATAGCTCTGTATGTGGAAGGCGTGCAGGAGACTCGCCTCTCAACACCCTTTGCATCAAAAACAAAATCAACTTCCACGGTCGATGACTAACGCTCTAACAGGAAGTAACAATAGCGATATCAACCGGCCAAGATGCGCTTCATCTGAACAACCTCGCCACACTTGCAAGTGAGTAGTGCCCCTTCATGTTCCTGCCCTATATCCCCCCGCTTGAAAAAGCTCTAGCATCTACGCAACCGCTCAAGCTCAGGGATAGGCGGTCTCTCCGGCTCCTCCTACACACTCACTCTGCCTGCATCCGTCCCACCGGGCAACTACGCTTTCACCGTCGCCCAGGATGGCGCCACCAACTACTCCCCGCTCTTCACTGTGGGGAGCATTACTGCCAGCACCCCTACCCTATCAACAATAGCAACATCTCTGATGGGCACCCCATCGGCGGGGTATCCAATGGGCACCGGCTTTACTGGTCTCCCCACCGCGTCATACTCCACACCGAGAGGAGGGTTTGTACCCCCATACATACGGTATCCCACGAATCCTGCGATGAATGGGTCAGGCAGTGGAGGGGCGACGGGTAGTGGAGCGGGTATGCCTGTGGCAAGTCAAGGGTTGATGGGTTCAGCTGACGCGTTTCTTGGGGGAGCGTCGAGGCTGTCGAGTGGATGGGCGGGAGCAACGGTGGCGACGGTGGGGTTGGTGATGGGGGTTTGGGTGATGATTTGAGGGAGTTGCATAGTAATGGGGTGTGGAGGCACCGGGGTAATGAGGTGCCGGATGAACAACTTACAGCGTTCTCTGTCATAAATGCAGTCGAAGCTTCATGTAAAGTGTTGACGCCCGTTGAGCTTCCCCTGAGGAGTAAATTATTCAAAACCGCTCGCTCACGTGCCCGCGCGACGCGATGACCCGAGGGCATCCTTAACGAACAACGGTATACAAGCAGAGTACTGATTTGTACGGGCCCCTAATCGAAATCACGTACGGTTTTTTTGATTACCGCGATTTCAAGTGACGGAATAAATTACGGTAAGATCGAAACGATATGATACCACATAGATTACGGATTCGCCAAGACCTTAGCGTACTCCAGGACTTTTAGTGCGGACCTCCGTAGATGCACCCCATAGAAAATGAATAAGCCGTCCACTTATGCGTTCAGCGCACTCCTACATATGCATGCAAGAGGAGGCTGCAGCGAGAGCTCCACTATTTCATTGGATCTTAATGCCGCAAGTGACCTTCGTCTCACCACGCGGGATGGTAGCTACGCCATCGTCCCGTTTTGCATCTACCACCGGGGTGCCACATGACTGCTGGAGCGACCGTCCGATTGGGTGCTCCATCGCCATCGTGAAGACCCTGCCCTCGAATATTCCGTGCTTGGTAGCTGCCCTTCTGAATTGTGTTCGAAGGCTATGATCATGAATAGTTCCATGCCATTATGGCCGCCACTCAGACAAATACCTGCTTTGGTCGCCGCTCAATACCATATCTAATCGAGGAACGAGCGAAGGCTTGGAAGCAACCTTTGACTTCCATCCCCTTGACTTCTGATCCACAGGATGGCTACGAAGAAATTTCGTACTGTGAATTTGCCAACGCTGTTTGATCGCTGTGCTTGGTGAAGCGAGAAATCCTTTCGGATCTCRAGGGTCAAGCGTCCAAGACCATTGCTTATACTGGGCCATCTCATGTTCGATATGGTATCTTGACTACCGCAGCTATCAAAGCGGGTTTCAAGGTAGATTCATGATTTGGACGTCCTGTGCGCCCTCTGTGTTCCTYCCAAATGGCGGCAGTTTCTATCAGTCATTTCTTCCRTCCCCTCGCAATAGTGTTGCAGCTCATCTGGCAATGCTGGATACTCTGAGATGCGAAACGTACTTGACATCGGCAGTCGTCTTCCCAGTCATAAAGACTGTCTTGTCAGAGCGACGTATGAAACACATCACAGTACCAAAATTGAAGGACTGGCTGGGATCTGAAGAGGTCCCATCGATGACGTTCRAAAAGAGCTTTGAGGATGCGCGGCGTGAAGTCTTTTGCTATCTCCCACACTTTTGGCTCGACAGGTGTACCGAAGCTGGTCGAAGTGACGTACGGCACATTTGAGCTCCAAAATTCTTATCAGTCCTTACCATCAATGGGTGCTTCTCCAACCATGCTTGAAAGCTTCAAGAATAATCGAATGCACCTAGGGCTACCTCTATTCATTCTGCAGCGTACTTCTGCTTCTTTTCAGCACCAGTCTGCTACGACACGACGTCTGTTGTTACGCCCGCAGTACCTCTGACTGCTGAAGTTGCGGACGAGGTCCACAAACATGGTAAAGTACAAGCCTGCTGTTTGCCACCCTCAATACTCGTRGATATCTCAAAGAGCTYGGAATATCTTCAGGGKTTGAAAGGAATGGATTTTGCCATGTATGGTGGAGGTCCGCTCCCCAAGCCCGCAGGCGATATCATTCAACAGGTGACAGGAACACGAGTTTTCAGTCTTCTARGGACAACCGAGACAATGCTCTTGCCCTTGGAATATGTTGACAAGGTAGATTGGGAATATCATCGCTTTAKTGACATCCTTGGGGCCGAATTTCGCCATTGGTGGGGAGACCTCTATGAGTTGGTCATAGTGCGAGATCCAAAGCTTGATCTCAGCCAAGCGGCTTTTGCGACTCTCCCAAACCTTCAAGAATTTTCTCYAGGGGACGTCTATTCAAAACATCCCACCAAAGAAGGTTTGTGGCGTTACAGTGGGAGGACTGACGACGTTATAGTGTTTGTGAACGGAGAGAAGTTGAATCCCCTTACTATGGAGGGAATAATCGGCAGTCATCCACAAGTCAGGTCTGCACTTATGTATAACACAGGCCGATTTCGATCAGGTGTTCTTCTCGAATTGCAGCAACCAATGACTTCGGACGAGGAAGGTGCCGCAATATTTGAAGATATTTGGCCATCAATCGAACTTGCGAACGAAAATTGCCCTACTCACGGCCAGATACTYAAGGGAATGGCAATCCTCACCGACCCCGAGAAGCCCATGATCCGAGCTKGGAAGGGCACGATACAGCGTGGCAATACCTTGAAGCTATATGAGAAAGAGATCAGCGCACTTTACGAGYCCGAGAAGATTCTAGGGCGTGGAAATCCCGTCGTCCGAATTCATTTTGAAGGTCAGGACACCCTTAG
Source organism: Ramalina peruviana (assembly GCA_001956345.1). Taxonomy (NCBI): domain Eukaryota; kingdom Fungi; phylum Ascomycota; class Lecanoromycetes; order Lecanorales; family Ramalinaceae; genus Ramalina; species Ramalina peruviana. The sequence continues at coordinate 13,642 of MSTJ01000420.1, forward strand.
GACTTCGCTACGAGAGTTTATGTCTGTGGAGATTGGTCTTGAAGGCATACAAGGARAAGAAGACTTCTTCGCCGYAGGGCTTGACTCTTTGAAAGCTATGAATACTGTACGACTMGTGAATGCTGCTGCGGAAGATCAAGGTCTTCTGGGCTTCAAGTTGACAGCACACGCACTGTACACTAACGCAAGCGTAGAGGCATTGACAGAGACAATCTGGTCAATGAAGAATCATTGTAGGCTCAAGGACGAAAACGGGGAAGGCTAGGCAATYCGATKTCATGATGGTGGCTCTTGACGGTAGCATCAACTCACCGAAAGCTTGAAGTTATCTAACATTCAATGACCACGACACTTTGCCTTTTGAAGAACATCGATTGATTCTTTTGGCTTCGCTCGCAGCAGGTTTGTGAATTGGTCTTCATACGAGGGGTAGCGTGTGTGGAAACATCGATCGTAGCCCACGCTCCCACAGTGCATACGTTTGTTACCAAACGTCCTGATTAGGCATGGCGGATTTATCCTGGTTTCACGTGTTCTTTGTCTACGCTCAGTCATGAGGCGCGGTTGCCAGCATTTGCTTTGGGTCAATCTACTGCATCAACGGAGCTTTGCCGATCAGGCAATTCCCGTCATTCCCCCCCCCCCTATTACCCTGCGACTTCTCAGAGTCCAAACATACTCATGAAGCCGCAAGCCTCTGGACACAACTCCAAATCTTATGAAATTCTGACATGGATCGATTCCTCATACTCTACACGTAATTCTCTCAAAACATCCGTCTTAGATCCGAGCACCAGTCTATTGTATGACCTGAAAGCTTGTACACATGGCACAAGAGAAGGTGTCTGAGGCTGAGAAGACTCCTTCCACGGTCGAGCTAGACGTATGCAAATCCGACGAGCTTGGCGAGCCCCCAAATGGCGGCTTCCAAGCCTGGGCTCAGGCTCCTGCAGCCTTTTCCATCTTTCTAAACACTTGGTGCGTACACCCTCTGTTGTTTCTCTGAGAATGTTTTGATCATACCAGCTCATGCCTGTCGATCCTCAAGGGGAATTGTGAATATGTATGGAGTATACCAACAATACTACCAATYCGCAGTGTTACAATCGAGATCTGAGTCGGACATATCATGGATCGGGTCTATTCAGGTATGCCTCCTGATGAGCGTCAGCCTTGTTGCAGRGCCAATTTACGATGCTGGCTACACTTGAGTCCTACTTATCGTCGGGTCAGCTTTCACTGTCCTAGGCATGATGACCACCAGCCTTTGCAAGTCCTACTGGGAATTCATGTTGGCTCAAGGGGCCACTGTTGGAGTCGGATGTGGCCTACTGTTCCTACCAAGTGTAGTCATGGTGTCACAATATTTCACGACCAAGCTGGCCTTCGCGACCGGTATAGCATCAACCGGAAGTAGTCTTGGTACGTCCTTTCGCTGTTGACTTATTCCGTCGGCGTTCCTGTGTCTCAGGAACGCAATCACTATG
>MSTJ01000421.1:0-14252 GCA_001956345.1 Ramalina peruviana
CTTTATCCTTTATCCGGAGCTGCGTGGCAATCTGTAGATCTGTCAATGCAGTGCAGTAATATAATGATGATGAAGACACATGTAATAGTAACTTACACACCGAGCTGGAATGAGACTAAGCTACCATGAGCTATCAGCTGAAGCCCGTTCCTTGCGTCGTTTCTGATTTGTGCTTATCCATACCCGGTGAACGAAGATCATACCTGACAGAATTCGAGTCTCACCGTTGGCTTCTTTCCTCCAATGAACGAGACCAAGTTCAGGCAATTATTCATGCGATAGGCTTTCGGGGCCGTATGGGACGGACTGCACCACGGACTGCACCACCTCCTGCACCACAAGCTGCACCGCCTCCTGCACCACCTCCTGCACCACCTCCTGCACTACGGACTGCACCACGGACTGCACCACCCCAGTGGTGCTTTTCGTGCTTTTTGGTCACCAGCGGGCTTAGGTACCCGAGCATTCAGTATATTATCTGATACGACAAAATTAGACGCCGGCACGCGGAGTCTAGCGTAGTCCAAGACTTTAGTGTCATGATCCGAAGCTACGCTGCCGAGTTGGCAAGGTTGGGGAGGGCGCCGATTACGCTAAGATCTTGGTGGATCTGCTATTATAATCTCACCGTAATCTACGTGGCCGCCTAGGCGACTACTCCCTATAAGCGTCCCAAGACCGGGCGGCCCAAGCGCGCCTTTAGGGGGAAGTCTTTAGGCCCAGGAATATTCTGTATATTGCCCACAGCTCAGAATAGATAATGCTCGTGTGCAGATTTTAGCGTACTCCAGACTTTTAGTGCTATGATGCGTATGAGTATGCTTACTCCTTTCTGGCCYATCGCATCCGCCATGGATTCGAGCGCGAGGAAGCCAGCTGCCGTTGCAGGCCCGTGTCCAGTCSATCATAGCTTGTCGACCCATCTTGCTGTACCTGAGGGCGAGATTGTGCACCGAGCGGAGGAGGATGCTGAAGTCAAGCTGGGGGCAGCGACTTCTCCAGCATCTTTCCATCAAACAGTACCTCTTGCCCTTTTACACAATTATGTCGGTCAGTGATCTCCTTTGCTCAAGCATCAAAAATCTCGATACTTAGCTCTAGGGTATCTCTTGTTTGCTGCTTAAAGGGTGGCGGGGSCTCCTTGGCTCCCAAGTCCCTGCAGTAGTTTTGTCATCAATGCATCTATATTACTCAGAAASCTTCTTCATCTCTCTCCCTACTTCAGATGCGGCTTTTAACAAATTGGCCGGGGGTTCCAACACGTGGACTCCTGTGCCATCAATCTATGGAATTTCCTGGCGCCGACAGATATGATCCTCCCCTGGTGCCTATCCTGGCCTCATCAGAGCTACTGGGGCGAGTTTTCCCTCAAAGGGGTCAAGATCGAAGTGAAATCGCCGAGGAGAGACGCTTTCCAAGGCGGCCCAGCTGGGATTCCCCCATATTTCTGGGGCACGGGTCTCCGATATCGGGTTGGAAAGCTCATAGGCCGGAAGCCCAGACAGTGTTCTTTCCCCATTTATACCGGTTATTCGGAAGTGAGAAGTCTGATCGGTAATGGCACTGTAGCGGATTTGATAATTCTATCCATCCAGGCCCAAGATTTCGTCGCCGAAGTATTCAAAGGCGTCGAGGACATCTCAGAAGCCTCATCCTTGGGCGAGGTAACATCCCTGTCCTCCCCAGAATCAGGACCCACGCTGGTCCAGCTGCGACTATCCTCTGACCTAGAGCGCTGGAAAGAGGCTCAACATGCRGTCGGCAACATCCTTCCACCGAAAGGCGCCGGGCTGCGTCAGGCCTCAGACAAAGTCCTCAGAATTCTCGGAGCAGCGGGCTGGCCTGAAGCCCTAAAGACGAACAACGCTTTGTTTGGCTGCGGCATCGCTAGCTTGCTCATGGGCGCCGCTGACGCGCCAACCATGTTCTCCAACTACGTGACCGACATGGCCTTCTACTACGAGCACGGTTATAACCACGTCTTCCCTTCGCTAGAACCGCTTTTGCAAAGGGGCCTGRCAGACCCGCAAGCGYTGCGCACACCGGGGGGTCACGAACGGCGAAACGGCGTCTGCGTCGGCAAGCAGTACATCCAAGGCAAGATCGCGCTGGAGGAACAGCACAAGACGCACTTGAAAAACCGGTCAGCGCGACTAAGCCGGCGTACCGCACAGATCATCTCTCTATCCGAGAGTAGCCTGCTGGGTATGGCGGCCGAGGCGACGGCACGGGGTTTCGACCCTGGTGCCGTTATGAGTGACTTGGTCTTCAGCTCGCCGGGCACCGATGTTGTCGACGTGGGATGTGACCTGGTGAATTCAGAGGTCCTGAATTCCTTTTTAAACGTGACGGACATCACAGAGACAGGCGTCGTGAGCGAAGACGTACTGCGCAGGGTATACGATGCCTACGCCGTGACGGGGGCCAGAATGCTGACTCAGAGATGGCATGAGCCAGTGGCCAGGATGTGTGCCGCACTGTATACATGGCACATCCAAAACGACCGGCACATGTTCTTCCGGCGCGCGATCCTTGGCTGGCCCAAGGCCCGGAAGGTGCCGGCTCGGCCGCAGTGCGAAGCAGATTTCGACGAGGTGTTTGACAAGCAGTACCGCACGACAGGCGTCTGCAGGCCTCTCGATCCCAGATATGCATGCAACGGCGAAGACCCGTGTGATCACRTTCGCCATTTTCTCAATCGCAGCCAAGACAGGCAGTCGCTCTGGGGCCTTTGGTGTTACCTTGTCATAGACCCTCTGGAGTATGTCAGGGGAGGCCAGATCGATGAGCGGCGCGAGCACGATCTCGTCGAAGGCTCGCGGCTTCGGATGGCTGAGCTTTACTCCCGGGGTCTGGTGCTCGAAATGGTCTGGCTTATTGCTCATGCGAACCATCATGCCTGGCAAGTCAACTATCTGTTTGAGGCCGCTATGTTCGGCAGCATTCTCGATGGAGGCACACTGGCTGGCAAGCTCGACAGGCAGGAAGAGAGCTAGCTGTGGCATGTAGAATTGATGCCCTCGTCTCTCAAAGTAGTTCACGTTGTTTGCTCGGAGCTGAATACCAGCAGGCTACATAGGTGTCCCAATATGCCCTAGTTGTCCAGAGGCTAAGCCTACAGGCTCTGCGATGGCATAAACTAGCTTTGGAGGCAAAGTCTGACGAAGCGTAGAAGAGATCAACCCCTGACCGGACAAACCCGCAACGGGACACGATGGGCTTGAAGAGTGTTGGGACTGCTGAAACTGCCCGTGCTGCTTCCCATGGATGGCAGTCGTCGTATCATGGATCATGTCTCTATCTATCGTAGGGTCAAAAATATGTCAATCCTCAAGATTTCGCCAGAGTACAGGAAAACCACGACAGGTTTCCGGCCTTATGTCTCATAGCAGCTATTCCTCTGTCGGGATTCTCAGGCAGAGATCTCAGATAATTGCCTGTTCCCACGAAACTTTCCTCGAACAGATCGGCTAACCTTTTCGGGTCAGCAGGATGACGCTTGAACGCCTTTACAGACATTGCATGTCAGCTCGTGTCGGCGATTCTGCATTCCAGTGACGACATATGCATACGACCTAGCATGAGAGCAAAAGACCCTCCAGTGGTTATACCCCCAATAAAATTGAATCCTTACCAGGGTTAACCTAGCCTCTTGCGGCGCTTGCGGCAATTGCACAGCAGTTTCATGACATACATGAGACAGTGGTAACGCGTCGAATGCCGCCTTTATCCAATGACAGTATCCTGTGTATTCCGTGGAGAAACCGACGGGCAGAAGGTAGTTCGACCACGATCTACTGCCACGGTTGTGGTGTCACAGACGTTGCCCGATTCAGGAAGGGCCATGAACAGAGCAGCAAACAGGATCCGTTCAGCGGATTAACACGAGTGGAGGCGGGGCGGATTTTGAAGATTCCTGGCAAGGAGATTCTTGATTGATTGACTCGACAAATTGCATCCATAAGGGGGTAATCTCTCCTCTCGCGAGTCGACCACAGCAATCAGCATCATATGCGCTTTCTTCGAGTATCTGGGACTTCCACGAAAGGCAAATTCAAGTGCCGCATGGACACCTTTTGAGACAAGCTGCTAGCATGGACGAGCAAAATATGGTGGGAAATGTGAAACGGCAGGGAGACTATCGCGCCGGTTGAAGACATTTCGTTCAAACTTGTTGCAGTCCGTATATAATGAAAGGCGTCATTGTATAAAAAATGCTCTTGACAGACGGTGTCATTCATCCACAGGGTCCGCTCAATGGTACTGCAATTGTCGCAAGAGACTTCTTAGCAGCGCTGTGCTCGACAAGGAAGGGTCATTGATTTTCATAGACGGAAAGAGTGCGATGGAGCGCGACAAATACAAGAATCTCCAACCTTTCTTCACCTGCAGGTCAGTCTCATCACGAGAAGACTCCTCGTGACCCCTAAGCCTCCTAAGCAGCAACCTCCTTCACCTGCGTCACACCAATCTGCTTCAGATTTCCCTCGATCACCCTCGCCACTCTCATCCTCTCCCAATCTTTCGCGCAGATATCCTTCTCTCCGTCCTCTTCCTGTGTTGTCACCCCCGTTCCCCTTTCAACCTTCGCCAAGCGTCGCATTGACACATTTGCGGAAGGCCTCATCAAATACGCCACACTATACCTGTCGACATTCTTCTGCTCCCCCGGCGCCATCGCGACGCGATGCATATTACTCCTCAGCAGCCCGCCACTCCACGGTACCATCGCGTCACCCAAGTTGATAATTGCACAGCCGGGTTGGGGCTTCACGTATTTGTAATTGGACTCGATCTGCTCCGCGTTGGGCGGGAGCACCTGTAGGCCGCCAACGATGTTGAAGAGCATCGTCATGGAACCCAAATCCGTGTGACCGTAGAGACCTGCGCGGGGGATGCTGCCAGAGGGTAAGGCAGGGGCCTTAAGGAGGCGTAGGGAGGTACCTGAGGGTTGGTCGAGTGGGTTGAGGGAAGCCAAAGTGCCGGGTTCAAGGCCGAGATGGGTGTCAATATGGGACATTAGGTGCATCAGGATAGCATGAGCAAGGACATAGAACTCTTTGATATGGGGCCGTTTTTGGGAGATGAGAGAAGGGTGTGGGGAGGGAGCCACGTTGCCAATCATATCGTCTTGCGACATATTATAATATTCGACGTTGTCAGGACTACCGTCCTCGTTCTTGATTTGGCCGACGCCCTTGTAGCTATCACATTTATTTTCCGTCAGCGTATGACGCGATAGACGAACAGCAGAGGTAGATCAGAAGTTGGAGGCAGTGAGAAAGGACGGCGGTGCTTACCCAAAGAGACTCACTGGTGGCTTGTGTGGATATCTCTCCAGCTCTTCCTTATCCGTCTTCATCATCAATTCTTCATTCAGCTTAAAAGCGAAGTCGGCGTGTTCAAGCATCTTGTGGCCTTCGTCGGAGCCTCTGAGATCCAAGAGGAAGAAGCCATTCTCCTTACACGATTGGAAAAGCTGTTCAGATTCAGAGACATCGCCGGCCATCAATTTGTTATAGGAGAGGCAGCGGAGGTCGATGGTGGGAACATCTCGTGGGAACGTGGGGACTTTGTTGAAATAGCTCTCCATGACTTGACGGATCTCGAAGATCTGTTCGAAAAGGGATATATGGAGGCGGCGGTTTGGAGATAGGGTAGTAGATTGAAGTTGAGTATCGTATTGAATTGGACGTGGTCATTTCCAGAGCGGGGCTCGAGGGTCTTATATCTTCAGTCCCAAGCATCGGAAGTGCGCTTATCATCGGTGTATCAAAAGAGGGCGAGGATGGGCAATGAGGACGCAGGGACTGTGAAGTCGGTACATCTTTCAGATGGGAAATCGTGGTGGGGAATCCAAATTCGCCTCGGTATGTTTGGAGTGTCGATCATGCTTGCTCTTTAGTGGCTCGGACCATTTTTGTTTGCAATTATCGAGGTCCCAGATGACGCGAGGAGGATAGGTGCATGTTCGAGGCTTATCGCATCGTAGATCGGCAGCAGCGCACTGCCAGGAATCCGGCCTCGGTACCGAGGAGCATCTTCGATGTATATCAATTGGAATCGTGACACGTGATGATCATACTCGGTCCGCGACGTCTTCCAGAAGGCTGTCCAAGTCCGAGGCGGCCAATGCTTATGAACATTCATGTTATTTTGCCTGGTTCCCACCTTAGTGTGACCTCTTGCGTGTTACTTCTTGCAGAGGGGCAGCCAAATCCAATCGGCACCCCCCTTCGTTCACATGACAGATGGCAGGTGGACGGGCAGGGCTATTGCTGTTTTTGTGGGAGCCATACGGCTTGTCGGCAAGCTCTTTGGCACCAATGCATGGTCACAGGCCGGATAGCTAATCTTTTTGGTCCCAAGTCCCTGGTTTCCGGCAAGCAAGATGATGGTTCTGATAAAGTCCGAAGTCGATTGTCGATGTCATGACGTCGAAGGGCAGCCCACGCGTGATATTTGGAGCCATCGAGAGGATGAAAGGTCTCTGAAGCTCTCAAGGCTACGTCGGAGCTGAATTGAAGCTGGATCAAGGGCTCCACACGGTTGCACTGACATCTTTGGCTGCTGTCGTGATGGGAGGGCGGTCCGTCAATGCCTTCGAAGCAGGTCTGGTTTCTAATTTGCTGTTGAACGCCGACTGATGAGCAGATTGCGATCAAGCCTAGATCTAAGGTGCTGTGAATCTATTTTGGACGAAAGAGACTGGTTGCCGTCATCTGTCAATTAGGTTGGCGAGGTGAATGCGCCCGGCCCGGCTCGTGGTAAGCCTAGCTTTAGCCGTGCCCTGGCCCCTGGATTATTATTGGATAGCCCCCTAAACAATCTTCTTGAACAGATTTCATCACTGAGGTTCCACTGCAGACTCATTCTTCTTTGAACCAATCACAGCCGCGTCTGCCCTCCATCGTCAAGCAGAATACTGATATTGCCATATTCGAGCCTCTTGCATGCATCTCTCATCGACAATGGTAGGAGCACCCATATTGAGTACCGCAAGTCTTGTCATCAGTCCTCTCCTAAGTGAATACGTGACCCAAGAAGAAGTCATTCTCTGGACGTGGTATGATCGTTGAGAAGAGTCCCTGCTCATTCCCTAGCACCGTTCGTCTTTTGATTAATGTGGGTGCGGCGAGCACAGCCTTTCAGCTTGACCCTGTCGCCGATCATCATTAGCTCTGATCCACTTACGAGGCGTGACTCCTACCTTAAGGTCCAAGGTAGTAGTGCTTTGATTAGAGGCTGAAGAAATTTGCAACCCTACAGACTCAGCCGCAAGGTTGAGTTGATGTTGCCTGCGTTGTTTCTTTATTATGTCTATATATATGCGATCCGAAGTCTTTAGCCTCAGCAGCGACACCGTGATCCTCTTGCTTTCTTTTGTCCACGATATCTGAGCTTTGTCAATCATCACTTCACCTGGATTCCCAAGATGAGTTCTGATTCATGCGATCTCTCCCCTCAAGGTCGCGCGTTTAGCACCGTCCTGACCGCCTTCGTCGGCTCCATTGTCAACGGCCTCACTAGTGGCGCCATTGTTGCTTTAATGACTGGCTGGATCAGTTGGCTTGCGGTCCTGCGTGTACTAAGTGGAGCCCTTTTCTCCCTGTATCAAGGCTTTTCATCCGATTACGCTAGACTGGAGCAAGACACGAGGTCGCGAGCTGACGATGAAATCGCATTGCAAGAGAGAGGGACCGAGCCAGGCTCATCTCGGGGGTCGGTGAGAGCGATCCCACGGGTCCATGCGAAACCTTGGGTTCCAAATACCGATGGCCGCCCGGTCCGGGGCCCGACGGTCCTCGGCTGGATTGGTTGGCTGTACACGGCCGTATACAGTCCCATAGTACAGATTCTCTGGCTGGCGGAAACCTGGGGACCGGCTTCGGCGCCCTTGAAAATCGTTCGAGCATTGAGCATTTCAGTCTCCGCGTTGTCGCTCACAATCGACACCAAAAAGCGATACGCATCCAAACTGAGCGAGAAGGGATCGTTTGGTGAAATAGCCAGTGTCGCATTTCGTCTCGTCCATGGGGCTAGCGCCTTCGGTATGGGTATCATGTGCGCAGCACTTCTCATCAAAGGCGCCATCGACGCACATCTAGCTTGGTACTTCGTCCTGATATACTCTATTTTCTGTATAATATGGGCCGTGGCCAGCTATCGAGTCTGTGGGATCCAAGATGCCGGGATCAAAGGCTTTGGTCTTCTCGGGGACATCTTTATGGGTGCCTTTGCAGGAATTTTCCTGGCGGCGCCTGCCTTCGCAGTGATGCAAACCGCAGAGCAGCCAACATTGGATTCTGACGGATTCGGTGTCTCTACACCTCAGTCCGGGCAGGCATCTTTAAAATCCTACTTGTCCTGTGACTCGGTAAAGGCGTGGCAAAAATTCGTGGCTATATTCCCATGAGGGGTTCTGAGATACCGAGACATTTCATCACTCAATTACAGTGAATGTTACTTCATCACCACCTACCAACCAAATTGACCTCGCAGATCCTAGACTCCCATCCCCTCTATCCCTAGCATACTCCATGATCTGATCAACGGCGTCCTCGCTCCACCATGGGAATTCCCCATCTAGCAGCCTCAAAACATACTGACTACCAACCTTTAACTCCTCCAGCCCACTATATGGTTTCAACGGATCCAACACTCTATGCTCTTTATATGTCCCTTCGAGCCGCAAAAATTCCTCCCTTTGCCAAGGCCCATCCATGTTGCCATCATCGATGAGGTCAGGGGCAACACGTGTTCGCGTGCCAGCATCCAGGATCTCAATGTCAGAGTTTCCACCTTGGACACGCTCGCGCTCGGCGAGAACGGTAAAGGGCTTAACAGAGTGAGTTTTGAAGGTCAGGGTAAAGGAAAAGGGTGGATTGTTTGATAGAGAAAAGGTGGAGGGGGCCGAAAGCGAAACAGTGACCTTTGGAGTCTCAGAGAGCGATGCGCGGGTTTCGAATGTCACTTCGGGCTCGATGACGTCCCAGCGAATGCTGGGCTGGTCTGGAGCCGGAGGATTAGCAGCCAATGCCTTGGTAGATATGCTAGCTTGAAGCGCATCTTCCATAATAGCTTTCCAGTAGGTGACTTCTGCGTTGGGGTTGAAGCGGATTCGATACTTGTGGTCCGGGAGCAATCGGGAAGGRTCGAAGAACAGCTCATWAGGTCTGYGAGCGGATGCGGTTGTGAGTGTGATGTATGATCTCCGGTTGGGCTCCAGGGTGAGAATCGGAAAACCATCTACATYTTCCTCGGTGGTCGCCTTTGGTCGCGATGAAGGCGCAGAAGAACATGCCTCCAAAAYCGGAATGGATCGGTCGGAGTCGGTCTCGGCGCACTGGATGACATCGRACGAGCTGATGGGGCAGAGCGTGTCAACMAGTGAKTTGTCTGACTGGTCAAGTGCACCTTTTGCTTTGAGTAGAGTGATAGTTGTTGAGCAATCGCGAAGAGTAAAGTAGAGCACAAGGTTGAAGCGAGGTTCGCGAGATAGATRGCATATGCGGTCGATTGCGAGACTGACTTCAATTCTTGGAGGCAGCATCTTTGGCATTCAAGATTGAACACTGCTCGACCAGGCCACTTCAATGCCAATTCACCATCTCGGACAGAAGCTGYATCACGAGGCGGGAGATGTAAAAACGGATAGTCTCACGTTTAGAGGGAGCAGCAAGGCTGGTCCTGTCATCTCCTTGCTGACAACATGACTTGCCGTATCAAGGCACCAGCTGTACGTCTGTTGTGTTTCGTTAGCCGGTGGTTTAGGGAAGCGTAATGAGGCTGTGTGAAACGAAATTGGGTTCATTAACGGATTATCGTCGAATCCAAAAGTCATGGCCGCCGCGCTAGTAAGCGGACCATATACCAAAATTTGTATAAGGATCGTGCCTATTACCGCAAATTTGGATTTTTTGGGATTATATTAATTAAAGTAATTTATATCGTTTTTATAAGTTTATATAAATAATCGAAGGTATAATATATCCTTACGGCTTAATAAAGGTAAATTACCGACCCGGTATAAGTTTATATCGCCGCCGCCGCTTTTTCTTAAAATTTTAAAAATTTAATAATAAAGAAAACTTCGAAAATTATTTTTTTATTAATTTTATAATTAAAATAAATAAAAAAACGGCGTTTTAATACCGATATAAATAAATTAAAATACCGGGATCGTAAAGAATTTAAAAATAAAAATAATCGGCTTTTTTAAAAAATAGTGCGATAAATTTTAAAATTTTTATAACTTTTTAAATTTAATAACGATAATAAGAATAATAATATATTAATTATTCGCCTTTATTTAAAAAATCCGAATAAATTATTAAATTTTCGTTTCCGTTTAAAATCTTTACGGAAAACTTTAATAAAAATAGTCGCCCCGTTATTAATTTAAATATAAAAATTTAACGGGTTTAAAAATTAAATTTATTTTAATTCTTACGAAAAAAATAAACGGAAGTTTAAAAATTTAATAACGAATTAATATTTCGAAATTTATAAATAAAATCCTTAATAATAAAAATAATCGTAATAATAAATAATATTATTAAATTAAAAAAAAGTAAAAAATATAATAAATATTATAAATAATAATAATAATAACGGACTTTATATTTAATATTTKAATATCGATTTTATTCCCGACCGTATTAAATAATTAATTACTAAAAATCTTTTTTCTTAAATCTTTTTTTTATTTTAAATTGAAAATTAATTATTTTACGGCCGAAAACTTTTATTTTTTTTATTATTATTTATATAAAATAAATTTAAAACGGCTAAAAATAACCGTAATAATAAAAAACATATATTTATTTCCCGATTTTTTTAAAAATAAAATAAAATTTATATTTAAAAAAATTTTAAAACCGAAATTAAAAATAAATTTAATATTAATAAGTTATTTAAAGAAATAAATAAATTAATAAATACGAAAATTAATTTATAAAAATTAAATATTTTCTTCGTTTTTTTAATAATAATATTTATTTATAATAAACTTTAAAAAAATAAATATTRTATTATATAWTTAAAAAAGAAATAATTATATTTTAAATAATAAAAGTCGGTTTTAAAAAAAGTAAATAATTTCGAAAAAAGKTTTTTTAATAAAAAATTATTTTTAAATTTAAATATAATTAAAATAATATAAAAAYTCCGATTTTAAAATTAAAAAAATTTTAAAATTAAAGAATATTTATTTAATAAACGATCAAAAAAAAAGAAACTTATTTCTAAATTTAAAATAAGGCCGAAAAATACGTTATTATATTAGTTTAAAAGTTCGTTTATTATTAAAAGACCGAATATTTATATTTAAATAAATTTTATTATATTTATAAAGGAGTTTATTTCTTCGTTATTAATAAAGACTTAAAGTTTTAAATTAATTATTATATTATTAATAATAGTTTTTACGATTATATGATTTTTTTAATTTTAATTTTTATAAATATCCGGAAAAAAAGTTATAAAAGCTTAAAAAAATTAAAAAAATAAAGAAAAATAAAAGAATCTTTATAATTATCGTAATTATTTTCGGTAAATAACGTTTTTAAACGTTTTAAATATTTTATTAACCCGTAAATTTATTAATATTTTAAATAATTTTAAACGGTATAACGGCAAAAGTAATTACTTTTTAATATTCTTTTTTTACCGTTTTTTTTTATTTTTTTTCCGATAATTTTTTAAAAAAATTTAAATCTTTAAAACGGTTATTATTAAAAATAAAAATATTAATAAAAAGGTTTTCTATATATATAATTATTTATTAAAGGTTACGATAAACGTAATATTCTTATATAATATATTAATTAAAATAATTACCTCCGTTTCCTTAAAAATAAATTTAATTAATCCGTATTCCAAAAACTTTATAAATATATAATAACGGTTTTATTTAACGAAAGACTTAATCTAATTATTATTTAAAATATAAAAAATAATATTAAATAAAAGTTTTTAATAAATTTAAATTTAAAAATTAATATAATTAAAAAAATTTACCGCGAAGTTAATTATTAAAACGTCGCTTATAAAAAAAACAATTTTATTATATTTACTTAAGCTAAAAAACCTTTTATTATTACGGTTTGAATAATTATAAACGTTATGAAACTTATATATAATAATTAATTTAACGACCTTAATAATAACGTCGATTATAATAATTTTAAATATTATAAAAACGAAATCCGTTAAAATTAAATCGAAATTTAAAATTTTAAAATATAAAATAAAATAAAAACGGGGGATAAAATAAAATTATAATAACTTATTAATATTTATAAACGTAATTATTATTTATATATTTTATTTTCGTATTTAATTTTAAATATATAATTTAAATATTTAAAAAAACCTTTTAAATCCGGTTTAATATTATATATAAAATAAACCCCGAATATAGCCTTTTTTAAAAATATATTAAAGTTTTTTAAAATTTTATTATTTTTATATTTTATCGTAATTATTATATAATTTTTAATTTAAAATTTTAAAGCCGTAAATAAGGTTTTAATCGGTTTAAAATCCGGTAAATATAAAAATAAAAACTTTATTTTTATTCCGGCTTTAATATAAATAATACGAACCTTTAAAAATCGGTAATATTTTRCGTTATTTATTATTAAAACGGATTATTTATTTTTTTTATAATTAAAATATAAAAAAAGTATTTTTTCGATAATAAACTTATTATATATAGTTTAAATAATTAAGCTTTAATAAATCTTATAAATAATATAGCCGTCCGTTATATACGCCGGTAATATATTCTATTTCTTTAATCTTTTAAATAATTATTTTTTTTAATACGGTATATTTTTAAATAATTATTTATACCGCCGATTAATTATTTTTTTATAAATTATATTTTTATTAAAAAAAACGAATTTTTTAAATTAATATTATTTTATCCGAATATAAAAACGAATTCTTAATTTTAAATTTTATTAAATAATTATTTATTATATTTTTTTTTCTCGTAATTTTAAAGTTTTTAAATATAACCCGGCCGATAATTTAAAAAAAAATATTAATACCGAAATTATTTTAAAAAATAAAATCGATTTTAAAAAAATAAATTTCCGGTTTTATTATTAAACAAGTTTAGATCGCGAAGATTATATATTTAAGTCAAGTTCGAGGTTTTTTAAAAATAATCTTTAATATAAATATTTTACCGGTATTATTATATATTTTATAATAACGTTTTATTATTTCGATTAAAACCTTTTAATAATTTATTATTTAATTATTTTTCCGGCCGGTTTTAAAATCCTATTTAATTTACTTTTATATATATTTAAAGTATATTAAATAAATATACGATATAATAATATAAGTTTTTAAAAAAACGGGGTTTAAAAAGACCGTAAAAATAATAAAAATAAGTAATTTAAGTATTACGGCGATAACAATAATAATAAAATAAACCGTAAAAAACGTATTATATTTTATAGATTTCTTAATTACCTATTTAAACTATATAATAGGCTTTAGGATACGGGGTAATTAATATAATCCTAAAAAATCCAAATTTGCGGTAATAGGCACGATCCTTATACAAATTTTGGTGTATAGTCCGCTTACTAGCGCGGCGGCCATGACTTTTGGATTCGACGATACTTCCGTTCCCATTTCCTGGAAGCCATACGGATATATGATAGGTGGGTTTCCCTTGCCCCCAAACGCCCCCACATCTAGCCTATATCTGGCATCAACGGTGCATGTGCTAAGTCGTAGCACAGAAAGTGGAGATTTGCTTGTCTTACTCTTCCGATCTATATTAGGGCTGGCAGAGCCGCCGTTATGCAAACTCCTTGTTTCATGCATGAAGCCGCCTCTTAGCAATGCTGGGGATAGCTYTCTTTGGCTCACACCGCCTGTAGATCTCGTCCAATGGAGTAGATTCCTGCCTGTGAAGAGCGCCGCATCGATGTCGGATAGTACTGGGAAGGAGCTGAAAATTGTTATGCCCAGATTTTCTCAACCCGCTCACTGCCCGAATGTTTCCCCATGGAGTATGGTAATAAGTCGTTGGTATATTTCCATGTTCAGACTTGATCGTAGAAAACAAATCCAACAGCCAAGATATCAGTACTGTGAGGCGCGGTGATTACAGCTGAGATGCGATAGGCTCGAGCAGTTTCATTTTCTGGGAATGTCCTCGAAGCAGTCGACAAGGCTAGAGCGTTTTGGAGGCTTGACTGATGAACGAAACGTATAAAGACCCA
>MSTJ01000422.1:0-27885 GCA_001956345.1 Ramalina peruviana
GTTTGTGTATGTCTTCCGGAGTACTGGAAACAGACGATACAAGACGACCGGGGATCGGACAGCGAGGGTCACAGTCCACCTGCAACATCCTCCTAGTCACCCTTCCTAACGGCGCTGACTGGAGGACCGACCAGATCCATCATCATCATATACTGGATCGAGTCTCCGTCCAGCGGCGCGTCGTCTTAATGATATCCCCACGGGCAACCCCGAAAGAGCAATGCGGCATGTACAATCTCATCAGTCGATGACAGTATAATTTTGCAATCGCATACAGATACCCCATGATGTATGACAGCGGGCGGGTCGGTTTAATCAACATCGCTTTCTGGCTATATATGGCCTCAATTGTACATATCTAAAAAGGCGTATGACTAGTCGCATGGCTGGCTAATTTACCAATATTCAATGTCGCTATACATGTTGACCCCCTGATGTAGTGACAGAGTGGGAATGTAGAGCTTCACGACGGCCTTGTACCTCGCAGTCGTTCATTCAAGAGCACTTCCCGACTGATTTCTAATCTTTGATCTGAGAGTCGATCCCATTAGCGACAGATCTTGGCACAAAGAACAGCAATGCGGTTTTTATCTCCGGTGGCAAAGGAACGGCTTGACCGGATCGATCGGTTCCTGGTTTGTTGAGCGGGGGAGATGTCGGAGATCACGGACCGCTCCGTGCTAAATCCTAAGTCCTMGAAAGACCATTGGTGAATCGTACCTACCGAGATATCCAAAYCGAATCCCAAATGACGTCGATGCGTTTTCGCCCCTTGTCCTGAGCGTCGGGAGAGGGCCAAAGGGGGGGCTCGAGACATGTATAAAACCAACCTGTGGTCTCCAGCAAATCCTTCATTCTCAACTCGAGCATCGCAAATTTAGTCTCCAGCAAAACGTATTTACACAGTGAAAATCAGCAGTCATGGATCCAGCACCACCACCAAAGTCGATCCTCGGCAGACATCGTCTGCTCTCACCCAGTGCATCTGTAAAGGTTAGCCCACTATGCATTGGTGGCATGAGTTTCGGCGACGCATGGTAGGTTGTGGATGAAAAGTGACTCCGGACTCGCAATTGACGGCATCAAGGCAATTCATGGGCCCRATCAGCAAAGACGACACCTTCGGGCTTCTCGACTACTTCCACCAGCAAGGGGGTAACTTCATCGACACCTCCAACAACTACCARTCCGAGCAGTCGGAGAAGTGGATCGGCGAGTGGATGGCCRCCCGCGGCCTGCGCGATCAGATGGTCGTCGCCACCAARTTCACCACCTGCTACACCAACTACCGCGGCCACGGCGACATCATCCACAGCAACTTCGCCGGCAACGGGTCCAAATCCCTGCACCTCTCCCTCCGCGACAGCCTGAAGAAGCTGCAGACCGACTACCTGGACRTTCTCTAYGTGCACTGGTGGGACTTCACCGTCAGCATCCCCGAGCTCATGCAGAGCCTCAACGACGTCGTCCGCCAGGGCAAGGTGCTCTACCTCGGCATCTCCGACACGCCCGCCTGGGTGGTGAGCAAGGCCAACCAGTACGCCCGCGACCATGGCCTGCGCCAGTTCGTCGTCTATCAGGGCCGCTGGTCGGCGGGCGATCGGGACTTCGAGCGCGACATCATCCACATGTGCGCGTCYGAGGGGATGGGCATGGCGCCCTGGGGCGCTCTCGGTGGCGGCAGCTTCAAGACGACCGAGCAGCGCGAGAAGATGAAGGGGGAGGGCCGGTCGAGGCCGCCGCCGCCGCATTACGCGGCCGTGACGGATGCGTTGGAGAAGGTGGGCAAGGCGCATGGGACTGCTCTGACGAGTGTGGCATTGGCGTATGTCATGCACAAGGCGCCYCATGTGTTTCCCATYRTCGGTGGACGGAAGATCGATCATTTGAAGGGCAATATCGARGCGCTCAGCTTGCGATTGTCSGAGGAAGACATCCAGACCATCGAATCGGCCAATCCATTCGATGTTGGCTTCCCCATGAACTTCTTGGGAGGCACTGGCAAACCGAGCGACGTCTGGTTGAGTAATATCAGCGGCCAYTTCGAYTTCGTTGAGAGTAGTAAGCCAGTTCCGGCTCCCCAAGATGTGGGGACGAAAGGGTCRAATCCTTTTTCSAGCGAGTAGAGTGGCAGAGACTGTAATGTGAGATAATTAAATGTCTCTCCATCTATGGACATGCAAAATCCCTGCGCTGCCACAACCGCGCCTTTAAAAATTGAAATGCATCCACTCCCCAATGCATCCACTGTCCAGGACTATCCTACTCCCTCCTCTTGACCAGCTTCGGCAAACAAACCCAACACCCCACCATCCCCACAAACAACCCCACACAGATCGGATGCAGCACCCACGTCCCCACCTGCTGCGCCAGCAGTCCCGTGAARAACGGCGCCACCGCGCCCCCGGAAC
The DNA here is from genome assembly GCA_001956345.1 of Ramalina peruviana. Classification (NCBI taxonomy): domain Eukaryota; kingdom Fungi; phylum Ascomycota; class Lecanoromycetes; order Lecanorales; family Ramalinaceae; genus Ramalina; species Ramalina peruviana. Next base: position 2,412 of record MSTJ01000422.1, read on the forward strand.
TCCCCAACGCACTCACCGCCGACAGACTACTGAGCTGCAACTCCCTCGGGATCAACTGACTGAGCACCGCCATGGCCAAGGGGTACACGGGTCCCAGCAGCAAGCCCACCAGACTGACCGCCACGGCCTCGCCCACCACATTCGGCACCAGCCAGACCAGCAGCTGGAAGAGCAGCGCGCCCACGGTCAGGATGATGGTGCTCCGCCGCTTGCCCACRTACCGRTCSGCCGGGTGCGAGAGCGCGAACCGGCCGAGCGTGATGCCGCCCCAGAAGCCCGAGGTGACGTACCCGACCCGCGCGGGCGAGGAGTGCCGGTAGTTGATCAGGAAGGAGATGACCCAGCCGGAGATGGAGACCTCGGCGCCCTGGTAGGCGAAGATGAACAGGGCGCCCAGGATGGTGGTGCGGTTGGCGAGGGCCTTTTTCAGCTGGGTYCGCTTGCTCRACGGGGGKAGGCCGCCGRTGGGGTTGCTGTTGGTGGGGCGRAGCGGTTGGTGCGCCGCRGTGGASGACGGGGTGTCGAGCTCGTAGGTGCGGAAGGCGAAGAAGGCGAGGGCGAGGTTGACGAGCGTGACGGCGAGGGTGATGAAGTAGAAGGATGACCAGGGCCGGGCATGGGTGACTAGCGCGGTGGCCATCAGGGGGCCGATGGTCCCGCCGATGCCGTAGGCGCCGTGCAGGAAACCYAGSGTGGTCGTGCTGTTGGCAAAGCTGGCGCAGAAGACGTTGTTGAGCGCGAGGTTGAAGGCGAAGCCCAGACCGATGAAGAARAATGCCACTACAACGACTGGAAAGGGGGGCCGGCAGCTTAGCATGGTGTACGCTATCGTCAGCGTGGCTTCGGCCACGACGTAGGCTTTGGCCCGACCCAAGCGTGCTTGAAGTACATTTGTGAGAGAGACGGCGGACAGAAAGCCGATGGCATTGGTTACGAATATCAGAGAGACGACGGCGTAGCCAATAYGATATTCTTTCTCAAGATAGGGGATCAAAGCACCGGGACCGGAGTCACTCAATCCACCGCAAAAGTTCATGAGACAGGCGGCAAGAAGCCGATACTTGTTGATTGGTTTTTCATGAACTTGCAGCAGGGCTTCTGTAGCTTCATGGCCGTGAGGTGAACTTGGCCGGCTTTGCTCAAGCTCGCTGGGTGTTGTGGGGRTCTGAATGCCTGAGGGCGTGACTCGATTCGAGGGTCCAGGTCGAGCGCTCCGACTAGATTCATCGAGCTCGTAGGCTGTTGGGAGATCAGGGAGAGCAAAGGAATCCTTCTGAAGAGCAGCAGGCGGACCAGCAATGGGTTGAGAATGCTCAAAATTGATCAAAGATCCAATTGTAGAAACCATGACAGGCAATGGTAAAACCGGACGAGGACAAGCTGCCAGGATCTTGATATATATTTACAGATAACACAAAGAGAGTAGAAGAACGAAATTGAGATAGCATGATTATGAGAAGCAGTCGAAGCAAGCTTTTGTGGAGCGCCACGGAACTCCCCACATGCAAAGGTTAATAGAGGATGATAGATGATTGCAGGGATCCCCATGTTGAGTGGTGAAGCGAGTCATGACTATCAGCACGCAATATTCGACCAAGATCAGAGATCATATCTCCAAGCGTGTTGGTGATTTGGCGTCCAGGATTAGGAACTGCCGAAAAAAGACCGCTCCTTTGTATTTTTCGCCAAACATTCCCGCCACTTCGGCTGACTTACCGTGGTAGTCGACTAACAATTCAGAATTTATGATCAAGAAGAAAAAAGGCTTCCTAGTGATCTCATCCACGGGGAATTTACCTGATAAGAAGTCTTGGAAGTACTGGTGAGCTTGACGTCTGACGAAGCTCGAAAATGGGGAAGCCAAAGCGACAGGTGCTTGCAACAGCAGAGCAGACGCTCATACCCCCAATCGCTTTGGAGGACAACCATGTGATTGCCAAGATCGTCAAGGACGAAGGCAAGAATCTGTGGGCTGTCAAGGCTGCTAGCGTAGGAAAAATGCTTCTAGTAGAGCTTCCAGCACGCTTCCGGTCAACGATCTGGTTGAAACGTGGGGGCTATGTCTTGGTTGATACCGCTGCTTTCGAGGGCCGAGACAACAAGTTGGATGGAGAGATTGTCAATGTGGTAAGAGACGAGAGAAGCTGGCGTAAACAGCCTTATTGGTGAGCTCCTCTGATCCGGTTTTTCCGGTCTGGAATTCATATCAGCTATAGGCCCCAAGAGTTCGGTAAAGCGAAGTCCTACCTGGAGTCGAGCGACGACGAATCACGGGTCGGCAAGATGCCCCCCTCAGATCCCGCGGACGAAGAAACCTACTCAGTATAGTGACTGCATGTTGGAATAGGCAGTCAATCGGCACTATCGTCCTCGTCCTCGTCTGCCTCAACTCGGTCATTCGTATCACTGCTAGAGCTCGTCGAGCCAAACCAAACGCCAATTACCTGCACCGCAAGGCAGCCGACGACCATCATGGAGCTTGATTCTGTGCTCGGATAAACATTCCAAGCCCATTCTTGCGCCGCCCATATTACCAGAATCATGGGTGCCGGCATACCAGACGCCCAAAGAAGGTATGGCGACGACCATGCGATGTAGGCATAGAATTGGTAGTGAAGACTGCGAGCGCAGAGAAGACCGATGATAATGGAGGTGAGAATTGCGTTCATGATGAAACGTGGCGTGACTTGCTGGGAAATACGATCCTGAAGTTTTTGCGGCCGAGGCTTTGGAATGCTCAGGATCAATTGAAATGGATTCACGCTTGAGGGGTGGGTCCAGCGGGTGAATGCGAACAATATCAGTAAGAAGGCGTGAATGACCAAGAGAAAGGAAGAAAATTTTGGCGACAAGAACCGTTCTTCCCCAACAAAGCGCCAATTGACGGTCCATTTGAAGAGAAATTGTCGCGTCAATTGAAAAGCCCTGCCTAGATATGATCTCCAGTTTGTGGTAAGGAAGGGTACTGCGAGCARRAATTGCAGCTGTGCCATCAAGAAGAAGGARTTGATGGCYCTCTTAGGCGGCAATGCCTGCAATAGCACCAGGCCTAAGGCAGGSGCCGCCAGGAGCATGCTCATCTTGATGCTGGCGGCAAAGGAGAATAAGAGGCTGCCGAATGCGAACCATCCGKTCTGGATACAGTAGAGGGCYGAGAAMAGGCCAAGTACRGCAAAGCARTCGTTGAACAATCGAAGGACGAAGATGGAATGTAGCCGTTTGGAGAGTATGAGGAGGGCGAACAAATAAGGGGGTGCCTGCCCTTCTWCATCAGCCACGGTCAAGATATGGGGAAGACGAAGCATACCTTTGCCTGCCTGTAGCAAGCCATTACGACGCTCAGAGACGCCAAGTAYAATACYGTGAATACGCATTGARCACGAAATATGTCGGTCCCATCATKTGTGAGCCGATASAGAGCATTGTATATCATRACATGTCCGGCAGGATAGACGAGAGGACCTGTCTGGCCTTTGATATTTGCGTAGTCTCTTTCACCTGACCTGTAGATGRCAATCTGCTGCATATACGCCACCCAGTCGATTTCTGTGTCTAGCGCTTGCTCAGTCGAATACTCCTTGCGCAGAGGAGCTGACGAAGGTACTCACAGGGAATTTTCCTCACAATGACGCCTGTCAGRAGGCCATCGGCCAGAAGAAGAAGTGAAGAGACCCATCCCGAGTGTCTTGAATCAGTGGCCAGGTAGACTGCTCGACCATACAGGCTTTTAATCTGCTCCATGTGCAGCTCGACAGCTCTTCATCCTCAGTACTTTCTGAGCTTCGAGCTTGTCGCGGAATTGCCCCGAAACACGTGTCCGCGAGTTTCAGGCCTTCGAATATCATCATTCCTTTAGCTCACCGCTGCCATTGACGCACGCTTCGTTGTTTGTTATGGCTCAATCTCTAGCATTGACGGTAATTGGAGCTTTGGCCCGTTCGGTGCTATCGAGTTTCAAATTCTGACATCGCTATTGCCGGTGCCGATGACCTCTTCAAGAAGCTCACTCAAAGTACCTTGCGACTAATTGGATCAACACCAAAGTATGCTGTCATCAATCCCAAAGCAAACTGCGGGGAAGCTCTCGAGATCCCCACAATTCAGCTCTACCCGTGACGAATCCCACAAGTTGCCGCCCTTTGGGTTATTTGCTCTTTTGATGCATGGTTCTCGTCCGCTTCAAGAAGAACAATTGAGCTGCCTCTTACGGTGTAACGCACACTGTGCCTATGTCTAGCTATTGCCGCAGTATTGCATGACCTGATCAAGCGAGGTACCCCTTTCACGGACTTCTCCAGCTATTAAGATTCCGCTTGGAGCATTGTGTCTGTACGATCTGTGATTCCCTGTTCGGTGCTTGTGTCGTCTCATCATGGCTTTCTGTGTGTCTAGCATCGTTTGGCTTGCTTTGCTTCTCTCTGCACAGGTATTTGCCATTGCTATTGGAGGTCAGCATTTCTCTGTCCAACCTTACAAGCGTGAATTGCTTCAAGATATCGTCACGTTCGATGAGCACTCCATCTTTGTTCGGGGTCAGCGCATTTTGTTCTATTCCGGAGAATTCCATCCCTTTCGTCTCCCTGTTCCAGGTTTGTGGCTGGACATCTTTCAAAAGATCAAATCGCTCGGCTATTCAGGAGTATCGTTTTACGCGGATTGGGCCTTACTCGAAGGCAAGCAAGGAAACTTCACGGCAGAAGGCATCTTCGCATTTGAGCCTTTCTTTGCMGCTGCTCAAACTGCYGGKTTATWTTTGCTRGCCCGACCTGGTCCATACATCAATGCTGAAGTATCTGGCGGTGGCTATCCTGGATGGCTACAAAGGACGAAGGAAGTCCTCAGAACGCYGGATTACCTGAAGTATACGGAGAACTATGCAAGTAACATCGGAAAGATARTTGCAGCAGCTCAGATTACTAACGGGGGACCTGTGATTCTTTTTCAACCGGAAAATGAGTACAGTCAGGCAACGAATGGCACACTATTTCCTAACCCGCAGTATTTTGCCGCAAACGAAAAGCTCTTCAGGGATGCCGGTATCGTGGTTCCGTAAGTCCACAGTCTACATCGCCAAAGCATAGCTCCAATAATTGCTGACTGAACGAAGATTCATTTCAAACGATGCCAGACCTCAAGGTCTTTTCGCCCCTGGGAACGGCACRGGTTCTGTAGGTGAGTGGACGGTTGCCGACGAGAGTGGCTCTGCAAGCAATTGAATAACCCTGCCCAGACATCTATGGTTACGATAATTATCCTCTGGGGTTTGATTGCATGAATCCCACTAAATGGCCCGATGGAGCGCTACCCACCAATTTCGTCGCCCTCCACAAGGAACAGAGTCCTACGACACCCAATTCCATAGTCGAGTTTCAAGGCGGCTCCTTCGACCCTTGGGGTGGTGCAACGTTTGCAAAGTGCGCCGTCCTCCTTAATGATGAATTYGAACGTGTCTTCTATAAGAACGACTTCGCMTCTGGTGTCACCGTCTTCAAYCAATATATGGCTTTTGGTGGGACCAATTGGGGCAATCTAGGATATGCCCTAGGCTATACATCCTACGACTACGGTGCCGTGATCTCKGAAGACCGAACAGTGGTGCGCGAGAAGTACAGCGAAGCTAAGCTACTAGCGAACTTTCTACAGGCCTCTCCTGCCTATCTGACTGCCACGACCATGAACTCGTCGAATGGATCTTATGTGAATACAGCAGAGATCGCCACTACCAAGCTTGCTGGAAATGTGACCAWTTTCTACGTGATTAGACATGCAGCCTACAACACGTACGAATCAACTAAMTATARATTGAACGTGGGTACCAGCAAGGGCGCAGTCAGCATTCCCCAGCTCAGCGCAACACTGTGGCTAAATGGGCGAGACTCCAAGATCTCTGTCACGGACTATGAGCTTGGTACCGCTCCGAGGCTGATCTATTCATCTGCCGACATCTTCACGTGGAAAGCATACGACAGCAAGACAGTGCTCCTTATCTATGGTGCAATGAATGAGACCCATGAAGTWGCATTCGATACAGACAATGCTAAGATTATCGAGGTACGTGCTTGACAAACAGAGAACCTTTCCGAGGGTCGGTGACAGAAATGCCCGCCGACTTTGCTTTCGCGACATCGGCACGGTTCTTGACTTCAAAAGGTTCGTAAATGCTTCTAAAAATCTAAACATCACTATCTTCCCATGTTTGATACCCTTTCCAACTTTTCTGGGATATTTCTAAGATCGTTATAAAGTCAAAGGACAGCGTCGAAGCGAGATACCCCAAATTTCGAGGTCGGCGGGTATCTCTGTCACCGACCCTCGTTCGTCCGGAGGCCTTGTTTCACAAGAGGGACGGTTAGAGAWATGTTGTTTGATTCCCCACAGAAGCCATAGTGTGGCGATGCTGACGCCGAAATGTTTGTCCAGGGGAGTGGTGCAAAAATCAACTCAGCGAAGAACTACGTGATCATTAATTGGGACATCAGCTCATCACGCCAAGTGGTCCAGGTTGGTGAGAACCTTTTTGTATATCTACTGAATCGCAATCAAGCGTATAACTTCTGGGTCCTCAATCTGCCTGATGCTGGCCCGACTGGAAACTTCTCAAACGGATCAAATGCGGCCGTGATTGTAAACGCAGGCTATCTCTTGCGGACAGCGGCGGTGGAGGGAAGTGTACTGCAACTGACTGGCGATCTCAATCGAACGACGTCTATCGAGGTTGTGGGCGTCTCCTCCAGCGTCAGTTCCCTAAGCTTCAACGGCCAAATTCTGTCAACGAACGTCGACTCAAATGGCGTGCTCACAAGCCAATTGTCCTTCAACAAACCAGACTTCACGTTGCCGCAGCTGAAGGATTTGTCGTGGAAAGTAATTGATTCCCTTCCAGAGATCCAAGCAGGATACGACGACAGCARGTGGACGACCGCATCCCTAACGACTACCAACAATCCCAGTAGATTGAAGACACCCGTGAGCCTGTATGGCAGCGACTATGGCTATAACAATGGAGACCTCTTATTTCGAGGCCATTTCACAGCCACCGGAGCCGAAAGCTCGATAAGCTTGAGCATACAAGGAGGGACCGCATTCGGGTATTCAGTATGGGTTGATCATCAGTTTGTGGGCTCATGGCCAGGCATTAGTGTCGACATGAATTACAATCAGACACTTAGCTTACCCAAGCTCAATGCTGGTCATGAAGCCGTTCTGACATTCCTCGTCGATAACATGAGCTTGGACGAAGAAAATGGCGTAGGAAATAACACTATGAAGAGTCCCCGAGGAATTCTCAACTACGATCTTGCTAGTCATGCTCAATCTGAYGTTCAGTGGAAGATCACGGGCAATTTGGGCGGKGAGGATTACGAGGATCGCACTCGTGGTCCGCTGAATGAAGACGGTCTGTATGCCGAGAGGCAAGGATATCATCTACCGCAGCCTCCTACTGCCAATTGGTCGAATGGAAAGCCTACTGAGGGCATTTCAAGTCCGGGTGTCGCGTTTTACACGGCTTCATTTGACCTGGATCTCCCTCAAGGTTATGACATACCGCTGTCATTCAATTTCGCCAATTCGACGAGCAGTACGCCTCAGCAGTATCGGACGATCCTCTTTGTGAATGGCTACCAATTTGGGAAATACGTCAATCATGTTGGCCCTCAGACATCGTTTCCAGTACCGGAAGGCATTCTGAACTACCATGGCACCAATTACATCGCTCTCACGTTGTGGGCTCAAGCAGCGGGAGGGGCGAGAATCGAGGTTCTAACTTTGGAGTCGACCGCAATCGTACAGTCAGGCTATGGAAGCGTTGAATTATCGCCAATGCCGGCATACACTCCAAGATTGAATGCATATTGATGGATCACTAAATAGAATACCATGATATCTAATGAAGAAATTCAAGTCCACTATCACCGAAAGTCTCTGAGATACCTCTGTCCCTTCAGGATAGTTTTCGGTCAGATCGTAGCGCAGAAATTCAGGGTTCAAGGTTGAAGGGTTCTGCACTGGACAATTCAAGGTGGTGAGCGCGTTTGAGCAACATCCTTGTCTTGAGAGGTGAAACGTGGCGGCCGTGCAGGGTCACCCGGGAGGACCCGTTGCTCGGGGCTTTTGCAGGTTTCACTCATTCCCAGATTAGTCTAGGGCCGAACCTCAGGCCCTACGACAGTAATTCACTCCAAACTGCATCTGCAATTCATGAGTCTGGCAATCGCCAAACATGACCAATGCTTCTCAGCTATACCTGCTAGCTGACCACATCAAGCTTTCGTTATTGGAAAGACAACGAGCCATCTCCCTAAACCTCGAGCCCAGCTCTCAAGATGGACACATCTCACGCTCTCTCGATCAGATGCGCGAGGGCATCGAGTCTATAGAGCGAGAGAGAGGCGATTCGTGAGTCTCAGGATACTCCGCTGGCCACCCCGATCTCTGACCAATCATGCAGCTCCGACCTACGAACCCAATACGACGACCTCACCTCGCAATTCCAAGGCTTCCCCTCCCAAACGACCTCCTCCACCCTCTCCCAGCCCAACGACCCCTCCCTCTCCAGCGACTTCGCCCATGCCAAGAAACCCCCCACCCGGCCCCSCATCCCCTCCTCCTCCTCCTTCAAGCGCGCCCCCAACAGCGCCTCCCCCAACCTCTCCAAATCGGTCCGATTCCGCGACAACCCGAGTCCGAGCCCCCTCCCCCACACCACCTCCGACGACGACGATCAGGATGCCGCCAACCGCGCCGCGCTCTTCCCCTACCGCGACGACCCTTCCACCGCCGATGGCGACGAGCCACGGCCCGACCACGCTCAGCTCGATAACCAGCAGGTCCACGCGTACCACAAGAACATCCTCCAGCAGCAGGACGACCAGCTGGACCGGCTCGGGGAGAGCATCGGCCGCCAGCGGGACCTGAGCATCCAGATCGGGGACGAGCTGGACGGGCAGATCGAGATGCTGGATGATGTCGAGGGCCACATGGATCGGCACCAGGGCAGGCTGGACGGCGCCCGGAGGCAGCTGGAGCATGTGTATCGGAAGAGCAGGGAGAATTGGGGGATCACGGTGATTGCGATTTTGGTCGTGATATTGATTCTGCTTGTCATTATATTGAAGAATTGAGCGTCGTGGTGGTGGTGGGCGCTTGTTYAATTGAGGAGTTCTGGGCAGGGTGGAGTGTTATCATATACAAGGGGGAATTACAATGCATGGGGATGGAGTAGAATCCAATCATATAACAGGCTTATCTTTGATGTGTAGAACGTGTGTGGTCATGAATAATTCGACATCCCATGCTCGTCCCCGTGGTGATGCATTCACGAAGTAAGGCTAAACTGGTAGTACAGGTGGAGATTGAAACGCCAGGCTCTGCTCTCGACAAGGAACTTCCACACCACTACCCCAACGGGCTCTGCCGTCTCATGATCTATTTCCCATGCTTGTGATCCTTCTGGTGCTGTGCCGAGGTCTGCTTCTGCAACTCGGAGATGTCATCGTGGGCATCGTGGATCTCGCCTCGATCAGCTTTRATCTGTTACACCAACGCGAGCCCGTTAGCAAAGCGACACCTTTCTTGTAATGATTCTTGCAAAAGGGATGCCGTAGGCGGGGGGAAAGGATGATCTGATCCACACGCACCGCGCCCTCCGAATTACTGCTCAGCTCCCCCTTCCATTCGCCCTTGCCTTCCTTCTGCTTGTTCAATTGGTCATGCTTGTGCTCGTCGATGGTCTGTTTCCTCGCATCGTCGTCTTGACCTCCACACCCGTGTTAGCAAACGTCCTCTCGCATAACTCAAAGGAAGTCTGCGCGGCAAGGCATGACCATGGATTGCGAGAAGCGATTATCTTCGAAGAGGGAACGCACGCTTACTGTGGTCGGACTCGCTCAACGCGGCAAACCGCTGGCTGCTTGAGAAAGAGCGGATTGATCGCGGTGCAAGGCGGAGATATTGCGCCTGAGGAGACGAGCGGACGGCTCGGCTGGAGAGGAAAGACATGGTGTGTTTTATCTGTGAGTGATTTTCAAAGGAGTCGAAATTTTGCTTATGGCAATCTCAACGCAAATCGATCAAAGGCATGGTCCGAAGGCTCGAAAATGCCTCGGACGTCCGCTGCTTGCTCGGATGTACGTCATCGTTGTGAAACGCGCCGGCAGATCACAACGGCGCGTCACTCAAGTGAATCTACCTAAACATGTAAGTATCACTCAAGTGAATCAAATGACGGAGTTAACGATATTACGTAGATCGAATCTTGAATCAATCATTCACATTACTTTGGGTGAATTAAACCAGTTGTTTCAGGTCATCATCGAGTTAAATAAAGTGGGTCGCGACAAGCTTCATCGATGCAGGATCTTTCTCCAGGCCTAGTAACGCCAACGAGCGATGCTGTTTGGCATGCCTCTCTATGCGAAATGCCTATAGAGTTCAGAGACCCCTTTTCTCAGTACCAAATCTTGATCAATTCTTCGCTCACGGCGCTGGGAGTCTGCACCCCCTTTTCCGTCACTAATCCTGTGATCAGCTCGGGAGGCGTGAGATCCAGTTGCGATGACTCAACCGGCTGAGTCTCTTGCTCATCGAGGTTCTTCCTCTCACTACTCGGGTCTCCGCCGTTGCCGCCTTCATGGACTTTGAACTCGAGTACTTCGGTTTCCAGGCCCARATCTTCAGGCCCAAGAGGATACACCCTCACGAATTTGTGGCTCTCCACCGCAACATASAACGGCCTTTTCAAGCTCTTCGCCAGGAGTCCGACTTGTCTTGTCCCGAGGCTTGAYATGATGCCCCCATTTTCCACCACGCTCTCCGCTCCAACCATGCAGAAYGAAGCTTTCGCCATGGCGGTAGCTACAGCGTCGAACGAGGYCACAGCCACGGGRATTTCCTTGCTTCGGAGTCCAAAGACCAGATCCCGTTTGAACTCCTGCTCTCGTTTCGTGGGATTGGAAGATTGGACATGKATCACTTGAAACGGCACCCCATCATCCGCAGCTGCGTTGAGCACCGCCGAGACCACTCGACTGGCCCCGCATGTCAGGATCRTGCTACCATCCTGCACAAAGCGTTTCGCGATCCGGGCGATGCTGCCCCTGGCTTCTTTAGCCCGTTGTATGACGAGCTTACTGTTGGCCAGCAGATGCGCGCGTATCGCCCCGAAATCGTCGGGACTGCTCCCTGGGCCCTTCTTGCTTCGCCCTCTGGGGTCTGAGGATCCCGACTGTAGCGCTGTRATGATGTATCTTTGGAAGAGGTCTGTRCCTGCGGATAGAGCGATGGGATTCGGAACGGAGGCTTTCAGTGTGGAGGTGGATGACTCAATCAGCGCGAGCGTTTCTGACACCGTGGAGGGCGGGGAGGCGGAAAGGAGAGCGGTCAGCGACTCAATGGCCGCGACAGGCTTGGTTATCTCATGATCGAGGTTGAGGATCTTGTTGTAGTAGGAGACGATGCTAGGCTGTTGGTCAGTCTTGAAGCCAGAGAGATGGGCTGGATTTGCTTGCTCAAAATCTGGATCCTGTGCAATTCGAAATAAAGACCCAGTATCACCTTCGAGAGCACTTCGCAAGAGATGAAGAGAAGCATTGAAGAATTATGACTATATTTGGTTCCGCTCCCGGGGTGCCTAGGGGCTCAAAACGCCCCGCATGTGCCCCGCAGCTCCGCCAGGCCTTGGGTCATTGTAGCTAACATGTGAACGAATTCGACGGAAGGAAGTGAATGCATGCACAGTGAATCTTTCAATCAAAGTCAAATAGTTCAAAGATTTTCCGTAACATTCACTCGATCTCATTCACTCTACTAAAGCCTCTCTAAGCTCGGAAGTGAATGAAGCTTCTTCGGCTTTCGCAGGCCAAGCCACCAAGAGGCCCCCACCAGGCAGTAGCAKAGCGGTAGAGTTGAACAACGTTGCGCAGACAGCTCTCCTCCGGCACCGTTGACCTCCACTTGTAGCAGCAACATGGCAACCGCCAACACCAGCACCACCCCCCCGCTCCCCTCGGACGCGATCCAACGCATCCTCTTCCTCTGCGGCAAAGTCCACGTCTACTCGATCCCGCCCCTRACCTCCAACAAGGGCTACCTCGCCGCCGGCTGGACCGACAACAACAACTCCCGCCAGATCTTCACCGCGCGGATGCGCGTGCTGGAAACCTCCATCCCTCCTCCTCCTSCTCCCGCCGCCTCGGCACCTTCCTCCAACAGCCCCGAGAAGATCTCGGCGGAGATCTTGCTGGAGGATCCGGCCACGGGGGAGCTGTTCGCGGGGGCGCCCTACACGGACGCCAAGGTGGTCGAGTCCGCAGTCGATAGCTCGCGCTTCTTTGCGGTCCGGGTGATGGGCGAGGGGGGCCGGAAGGCGACGCTGGGGATCGGGTTMGAGGAGAGGAGCGAGGCGATTGATTTCGGGATYTGCCTGCAGGAGTGTCGGAAGGTGCTCGGGTTCGAGGAGGGATCGCAGCAGCAAGGGTCAGCGGCAGCGGCAAAGAAGGGCGTGACGAAGRCGGGCGGGGGAGCAGTGGACGAAGCGCARAAGAAAGAYTGGAGCCTGAAGGAGGGGGAGACCATCAAGATCGATATCGGTAGGAAAGGCCGGCGGCGAGATGGCCAGGTTGACGATGCCGATGGGTCTGGAAGCAGCCACCACCACCAGTCTGCCACAAACGCTCTCTTCTCCATCAAGCCACCTCCTTCTGCAAACGGCGATCAGGGCAGTGGCGGCGGAATCCCGGTGTTGGCGCCGCCACCAAGTGCCACAGAATCCAGGGCAGAGAAAAGACGAAGTCGAGGGATCAGTCCGGGCAAAGTGGAGGCAAAAGATCTGGGATTCGACGATGGCGAATTTGGAGAATTCCAATGAGCTGTCATGCTTTTATCTCTACAACCTGTGGTCGCACAAAGTCACCATTTGAAGCCCTCAGTTGGGACCTCGACCCTCCAGACTATCTGATGAACGCCACCRACCATGCGCCAAGCCGGGTATTTCAAAATGTGAAGCGCCATGAATCGAACCTACCATCGATCAATCTGACTGGTCCCGGTAGCCCTCTGGTCGTTGCATTTTGTTCAAGTCAAACCACTTATTCGTACCTGGACAAGAAGTCAATACGAGCCGATCGAGCAATGGACGCGTCACTCACATGAATAGCCTTTCCAGTCAAAGTTGTCGGTCGGATTGCACGAGCATTTCAGATCGAGCCGCTTCTTCTCATTCGTTGGGCAATGCGTGAAGGGSACATGCCAATAGCCAATGTCCTCGAAGAAATGGACCTGGTCTCTGTTGAGGAGGAGGCCTGCTGCAATCGAATGGACTGGGGCGTCGCCCCATCTTTCGTAAAAGAAGCCGCCATCCTTGTCCAGGGTCTCGAAGAAATCGATGTATGCTGGTGATCGTAGCCAATTGAGGTTTCCAATCTCGAAATTGGACCACTAGCACAAGGCATMAGCATGGACAATGTTGGATATAGCAAATGAGCACACTCACGAAATGGCAATGATTGTAACTCTCTCCATCATCATCACTCAACCAGTCGAGTGCATTGTGCTTGGCGATATGTTCCGGGTGCTCTTTGATGAACTTCTTGGCGCTGTCCCATATGGTGGGGATGGTCTCAACATATTCGTAGAGACTGAGGACAAAGCTGTAGATCTTCTTGTGCTCGGCCATGTACCTGAATGGATCGAAGCCGACATCGCAAAAGAGCTTGATGCTCGGTTCTACCCGCCAGTACCACTCATATTCCATGAGCAGCGGCTGACGGAAGAAGAAGCCGGATTCAAATCGACACATGTGCCGGTAGCTGGTTGAGTCGCCGTAGATGATCTTTCGCTCCGCCATATCTTCACGRACCTTTTTGGCTTTCTCCTGATCTATCCACTCGGGGAATGACCAATGATCCTTGGGTACCTTGCCATATCGKGCTCGCCCGGAAATGAGGGCGGTGGTGAGCTTGATGAAATTCTCGTCGAARTCCTTGTCGTTGAGAAAGACCCAATCGTAGTGATAGTGCCTGTTAAATCGATCCTCAACCTGACGTATAGACTCRATGATATCCCAGAGGTCTGAGTTTCGTGCAAGCGTCACAAAGGTAGCGTTCATCTTTCCCTCGGCGGGGARCACAGCGTCAGGGAATAGAGCGTCGCTCAGAGATGAGGTGTTTGAATGCACGGACGAAGAGGTATACACCTCGCCGCTGTCCCCTTGCTTCAGCACTGAGTCTTTCACGGGGTCGGATTTTCCAGCGGCAGCTTTGTTTGCATCCTTCCTGCCCTTCCATTTTGCAAAATCGGTACTCGAGGGGATCTGGGGTTTCGGCATCGAGGATGATGATATGTAGTATATTAGTAGAATGGCCTCGTGGACAGTCAGCAGGGGCCAATGCATTGATTGTGTTAAAGGCCTCACAAAGAACGCGAAGAGGACATAGCGGATGATCCTGGCATTGCCTCCAGCCATCTTGGAGAACCTATCGCCCGAAGGCGAAGCGGTCGGACTGTCAATTCGCTGAGGTAGAGAAGGATCCCTTGGTTTTGTCCGAGAACTACGTCGGAGGCGGAGAGAGCCAGATCTCGCTTTCTCTTGAGAAGACGACAACTTGGGGAACAAGGGGGAAATATGGTCTAATTGATGAACGTCGAGCACGCGATCTGCGCTCCAAATCCAGTAATCATGTCACAGAGAATAATGGAGGCTTTTGGTAATTCCTTGCTAGAAGTGCGATGTTAATTCATTGACTACTTGAGGAAGCAAGGTACATGTAGAATTCTACGGATGGYATGCGCAAGGGGCCTCGTCACGGAAAAACTGTCTTGGCCACGAATCCCAAGTGACCCCAAAACGGATGGCCGATGCGGGCGGACCGAGAGGACTAGGACACGCTATGGCGGCTGTTTTAGGTTAGGGGCCCCCCGCGAATCCAGCGCGGTACGTTGCTAGCGGCCATGATCCAGGATGAATATTGGCATCCCGCAGAGGTCATGGCCTGAGATCGACGTGAAGTACAACATACTGCATATGATATCTCGTAAATGCTTGGCGATAGTGTGGACTTCTTGAAGACAAGTCCTCGTGTAGGTTGACACGAGTCTTCATCTGATTCACAGACATAGAGACATTGCCTCTACAACTTCGCCACTCAATTAAATTCATAAGAGATCAATTCCATCCTTCTTTACGTGTGCTCAGATATGTCGTCTTTTCGTGGCAACAGCCATCCGAGTCAAGCTCCTGGATTCGGCATCCCCCAAGATGCATTCGCCAGCATTTCCCTGAACCGAAATTATGAGGAGGACGATGGGTAAGACATCAAAAGGCTCCATCTCATCGTCAAAAGTTTGACACTGAATATTCGCGGTAGTATTGACTTTGAAGATACCTACGATGGCTTGGGCGATCAGCTGGATGAGGCAGATGATGACATGAATGASGCCACTTTTGGCGATGGCGGCGGCGGACCTGGAGCTGGTGCTGGAGGGACCGGCCAGTCCCTGGGTAAAGACTTTGATTTCTTYGGCAGCACCAACAAAGTCAGTGATGCCTTCGACGAGGAGGGCATGCGCTTTCAGAGAGCCCAAGGCTATACATCCGCAAAGAATCCAACGATGAACACGGCTCCGGCAGCTGCTGCTCCCAAACCATACAGGACAGGGTACGAAGGGTATAAGAATGTGAGCCACATACCGGATCTGCAGGTCGATCCCAGTCTTTGGGGAGCGAGYCCGGCCTCGCAACCACAACCCTTGATACCTTCGGCTGCACCYCCATCCCAAAGTTCCGCGACCGTCTCACAGAAGAAGATGATGAGTYTGGAAGARGTYGAAGCAGCSATGAGGGCTCAGCCAAAGAAGCCRACTCCTGGACCAGCTCAGGAGACCCAAYTTCMGCGCCCTCAAMCCCAACCACAATCRCCACCTCTCCGAACGCAGCCAGCCCCTGAAGTCGCCGGGCCAGCTGCTCACAGATACCAAGTGCTGCAACATGAACAATCCTCTTACCCTCAAYCAGGTGCTCCGAATTCGAGCCGATCAAGAGCCATACCACAGGCCAGCTATCAACCGGAACGACGGCCGATGGAGTCGCGTGTCGAATTACCTGCTCAAGGAAATTTCACTTCGCAGTCAAATCAAGTACCTCAAATACTTCAGCGAGCTCAGCCTTCTGATGCTCAGCAGATACCACAGCATCATAYATCTCAGGGGCCTCGACAAATTCTGCAAAATCCGAAGCGACATTCCGAGCAGCTGGATCAAGGACAAATGTACCGGCCCGATCCTGGCCATCAACTCCAGAATCCTGCTACGAGGGGTCCCCCAGGCGCTCCGGGTCCTTTGCCCATCATAACACACCCATCACAGCTTGCGGCCTTATCAGATGATCAACGAGATGCTATYATGGCAGCAGAAGCGAGGAGGGCGAAAAGAAACCACAAGATCTATCAACTCTCCAAAGGCAATGGCCTCATGACCCCGCAAGACAAGAATTTCATCACCCGAATACAGCTGCAGCAGCTCATGACGGCTACTGGCAATGTGAATGAGCCCGATCCTGATGTCTCCCTTGCCGAAGATTTTTATTATCAAGTCTACAATCAGATCGAACATCGACCGCGACAGAATCCACATCAGCCCCTGAGTAACTTTGCACAAACTTATCTGTTCCAGACGGGCGGTCGTCATGGTGGCATGAATCGCAGGCACAATCGGGGGGACAATCACATGCATCGTATGCAGCAGCAGGTCCAAAGAGCTGTAGAGGCTGCCAAAGCAAAACCAAAGAACAAGCAGCTTGTCATCGAAGGTAGCCTGGGGAAGATATCGTTCAGCAATGCAAAAACACCCAAGCCACTGCTCAATCTGAAAGGGAGCGAAAAGTTGCCTCAAGCCGCACTAAGCACCACAGATCGGAAAGCAATCTTGAAGAACATTGAAGCAGTCTATACCTCGCTTATGAAGCTGGAAGATCACGACCGCCGTGTACCTCAGCAGCCCCGGAATGCTCAAGACCCATCCTCATTCGATGCGCCTTATCAAGAATGGCAGCAACACTTCCAACGGCTGAACGAACGGCTGTGGCTAGATCTCAAGGTATGGGAGCCAATAATCGCAGAATCCACAGCCATGCATCCCTTCATTGCTTTCCTCTCTTATCCCAAGGGCAAGAAAGCGATTCCGAGAATCTGGGCACACATCGATTCGCAGCAGCGACTCACAATTCTTACCATCATCATGGTCAAACTCGACACCCTGGATGTGATCCGGTATGCCCAACCACAGCTCGCTGCTTCCCAGTCCCGTAGCATCGCACGCGAACAGGTCGACCTTTTCCTCCACGCAGTCATGCCCAGCCTCTTCTCCTACGTCACCGAGGCCCCACTGAGTACCATCATTGGCCTTGTCAGCCTAGTCATGGACCGGGTCAACGTTCCTGCCGTTGTGCGGAGCCAGGTAGGGTTGGAGATCTTGACCATGCTTCTCAGCCAAGCGGAGATCATCCACAAGGCCGAAGCGACCAGCAAACCTGAATGGGCGTCCTGGCTCGAGATGTACAATCGCCTCTTCGATACGGTGGAGCCGTTGCTTACGGAGATCTTCCCCGCGTCTGTCAGCGCTGGCAAAGACGTGTATGCCTGGCAATTCCTGGCGACGATGGGCACGGGGGCGAACCCAGAGCAGCAGCAACGGTTGGTGTTGGCTGTGAAGTAAGTCTTTCAAAATATATCATGCTGGTAGCGGGAATGCTGACGTTTGTATCAAGGGATCGTGTGATGGATACTGTACGACAAGCCAAAACGTTACCTCCCGAGATGGCCCTTCAGAAGAGAGGCAACGTCAATCTCTTCATGCAGGCCATTGGCCTGGACGTGGATCTACTCGATGGCTGAGCCATTATTGAAAGCAGAAGTTGCCACGCGAAATAGGCTCAGATGATGAGATGAGACGTTCATCATGAGGGTGACGACTATGAGGCATTTTATGCCGCAGTGGCTAAATCGACCGCCACTGCCCAGTCGATACCTTCACCAGAGGTCACTCCGTAGACAGGTCGAGTGGGACAGTGGGATAGAAGGGCCTATCTGGGAAGACCATTTCAGGAGACATGSAGGAACTATATTTTGGCAAATATCACGTAGAGCGTGACCAGGACARTGCAGACAGGCCGCGTTAGAAGGTCTCCTCAGACCTGTTGTAGAATTTTTAGGTCGCTGGACCCACAAGCCAAATATTGTACATCATAAGCCCTTCCAACGATCTTCATCACTCTTCCATCGCATCCAGCCCTCCCCCCGGTATCCGCCCCTCATTCAACTCCTTCTCCAACCTCGCAATCTCCTGCAAGCTCTTCGCATTCCGGATCAACCCCTCCACCCGCTTCTTCTCCTTCTCCGTCAACTTCACCCTCGACACCCGATCCGTCGTCGATGACGCCGCCGCACCCGCCACGCCGACGCCATTGCCATTTCCCAAAGAGGAGGGAACATCAAAGGTGCGGGATTTGATGCCCATGATCTTCGAGGCCAGCGCCGAGGGTTCCTGMGMTGTGCCGAAGAGGTCCGCGGCTTTCTTGCGCTCCGCCTCGCGCACGCGGCGGTAGTCGAGGAAGCGCACGGTGGGGCAGCGCCAGATGAGGTAGTGGCGGTAGTGCTGTGGAGGATCGTAAGTCCAGTCTCCGCATATCAACAACAACCCCCAGCCCGACGTCCTCCCCGAACTCGTCTCGGTGTAATTGTTTCCGATTTCTGGAGCCCGGARGGKGAYCCASACMAARAAAGTGGGGGAGCCTCCAAAAYTTCACRGAGGGAATGAGGGARATCCACACACCTCATGCCTCGCCACCGGATTCTCCATCAAGCTCAAATGCGCCAGCCGCTGGAAATGGCGGAGCGGATCCAGATCGGCCAGCTCRGCGAAGTGGTTGGCCGTGAGGATCAGGGTCTCGAGGTTGGGCAAACTGTTGGCCAGCGTGGGCTGGATGCTGTTGACCCGGTTGCGCGCCAGGAGGAGGCAGCGCAGCCGCGGGGAGAGGGGGAAGTTGGCCAGGGAGGCGATGTCATTGTCGGTGAGGTCGATGGCGTCGGATTGGTCCTAGACAATGAGGAGGGAATTTTTTTTCAGCTGTGGGGACCTTTTGTTTCATGCTTTCTTTGGAATCATACCTCAGCATTGTGGGCAAGAGATTGGGGAAGGGGTGGGAAGCGGGGGACGGTGCAGGAAGAGGAGAGGGATGGCGGAAGGATTGATGGGAAAGACATACCTTTGCAACACCCAGGTTCTCAATGGCGGGGATTCGGTGGCCTGTGCATTCGCGCGAATTGATATCAACGTTGCTCGGAGCTCGAAAAGTGTAGCATCTGCTCTTTTCAGTGTAACGCACCTCTGAGATCTARTTCGCGGTCCYTGAGCGGATTGAGGTAGGAGAGGGAATTCTGGATCAGCTCGGCCGTRAGRCGCATCGTGGGCAACGATATGGATYAGAGCTCTGGAGGATGGTGGATGAGGTGTGRATCAGAATGACTGAATCATACATATGCAGAGTTGACTGTTCGCTTCACTAACAATTTTAAAAGTTTATATCTGCGGCTGCGGGAAGGCGGGATCGATCGATGCTAACCAGRAAGGGAATTTGATTTCGAAATTCGAGTTWATYYGACGAACGAGTAA
The DNA here is from genome assembly GCA_001956345.1 of Ramalina peruviana. Lineage (NCBI taxonomy): Eukaryota > Fungi > Ascomycota > Lecanoromycetes > Lecanorales > Ramalinaceae > Ramalina > Ramalina peruviana. The sequence goes on from MSTJ01000422.1 coordinate 22,074, forward strand.
GAGATCAACCGCATGTCTCCTTTCCTTCAAGAGTTCGGGGTACTTTAGTGTAACGCGTCATGCGGATAACGCGTAGAATCTCCATGCCTCCAAAACCTAAGTTGAGGGGCATGACTCAGGTTGTCCTTGCCTTGGAAAACATAATTGGATATAAATTCCAGAATGCTCGGCTGGCATGGGAAGCACTTCAAGCTCAAGGCGCAATTGTACACGTTGATGAAGTCAGCAATGCAGTTGGCTCACAGCCTCACCGCACACAAGAGAGTTTCAGGCGACTTCGTTACGGAAACAAACGGCTTGCCCTGATCGGAGACACGGTCTTGAAGCTGGCGCTCATTGAGAATTGGTTTGGGGATCCGGATCACGCTAGCCCAGGTACGAGAGCAACATTTTGAGATTTTGAAATACCTCGTCTGGATTCTAGCTCACATCGTGACTTTCCTTCCTTTGGCCTTACAGAAAGGCTTTCCGTGATCGTTTCAGACCTGGGGTCCAACGAGAACCTGGCCCGAATCGGTCATCGTACTGGRTTTTCTAGCCTGCTCCAGCGCAATCCACAGGATACCGAACACAGTCATATTCCGATCCAAGTGATGGCTGCCACCGTGGAGGCAGTCTTTGGTGCAGTCTATTTGGACGGCGGCATGCGCTCCGTACCAGAAGTTTTGCATCAATTGGGCTTGATGCCTAGATTAGTCCGGAAGGTCATACGGAAAAACGACGCGGATCCTTTTGCGAAGAGAGATGGCAAGTAGCTGCTGCATCATGTCTGCTTGGACATTCCCGCCTTACGAATTCCGGCAAATGCCAAAGAGTCATCTTCCAACAGCCCTGGAAAGCCGCCTTAGGACCTCGCAACTTTGAAATGAGACCAGTTCCGCGTAAATCCACAGATGCTGTGTGGGCGCGGTCCATACACAATACSCTCCTGTTAGACATAACCTTAACCATTAATGCATGTTAGGATCTAGATCACATTCAGGACCGAGAACCGAGGAAGCCCACGCAGATAGAGACTCTCCCCAGTTGCTTATTATTCGGCTCTAATGCGAACCCCTGTTCAACAGGGAGAGCCGATCAGAGCACATTGACCGCATTCGAGATTATTGGAAGACATAGATACAGCCCATYCGATCGGCACTCACTGTCATCCCGATCGGCGCTTCCAGCACACACACATCTGTGATCTCGTCTAAGTGGCTCCTCAACAAGGATTGTTGCTGCAGGCTGATGATGCTATTACGTGGTTGCTTGCCAGTGGCCCTCTTCACCTTGCCTGGAGTGTCTGGTTGCTGAGAGCCAGACTGTGATAGACGTTCTGTATGCATGGTYAGAGTGGTGGTTGGATGAGTCGTTGCATATCTTGGCTGGGATTCTTCCACATCAAGGCCGCTGATGACTTTTGAATCTGTTGCCGAATGAAGGTCCCAACAACGTAATCTCCTATCGGTGCCTCCAACGAGAAAGAAGCCAGTCTTGATGTTGGCTCGCGGCTCATCCAAGGAATCGGAATAGGTGGCAAACCCGCGGAAACCTTGATCCTGGCGTTCTAGATTATCTTGCAGTGGGTCAGTGGAGGCCGCATATCGACCAAGCATGCCCTCTGGCTTCTCATCATCTATTCTGATCGCTTCATACACCCTCAGATTCTCTTTACTGCTACTTCTGGTAACCCCGCCACGGAAAATTTCCAGGCATGCTCCACTTTCGAGGTCCCAAATTGTGAGATCAGATTGACCCGTCCCGCCAGTCAGGCAAACCTTGGCTCCCTGGGGATGGAATGGGGAAGGGCTTAGGCGATGGATCGGCATGCCTCCAACAATGCCCCAGGCTTTGACTCTCAGATGAAAGCGCAAGTCCCACAAATCGAGAATGCCGTGTGATGTGCCTACGACCAGCCATGCCTGGCTATGATCAGTGCAGAAGCACGTTGGTGTGCCATGGTACAGCGGATTGAGAAGTACATATAGCTCTGTCATGTTCTTGAGGTCAAGCGCTATGATCTTTGAGGTGTTGGTAGCTATGAATAGTACCGATGCATTTTCTGTCTTGGTATGCTCCAGCCACACTGCGTACTCAGGACTGGGCAACTGATAATTCCGCATGATTCGCTGCCTGCCGTATTTGGGAGTTTCTTTCTCCAAGCTGTAATCGATTTTGACTGCTTTGATGGTGCCATCCGAGGCTGCGCTGATGAAGGTGTGGGTGTTTTCGACAAAGCACAAGGCTGTGATTGCAGCCCCGTCATGATGCGTGAAGATTTGCCTCGAACGATGCGCCAAATTCTTCTCTAATCGGAATGTATCCCAGACCCGGACTGTGCCATCCTCGGATCCAGAGATGAAGAAGGCGTGATCGGGTGATGGTACAACTCGACTGATACGACCGGTGTGCTCGCCGAATGTGGCAATCAGGACGCCCTGTGGTCTCCAACTTTGTTCGGGATTTGTCGCATCCGCTCTTTTCATTGAGTGGTGTTTCCTAGCTGGTGTAACCATGGGGCCGAAATCAATGATATCACGAGGATAATAATCTGAGGCCAGCGAGTCCAGAAGCTTCAGCACCGAAGGCTCATTACCCTGGTAGGAGTGCCCGCCATCGGCTGGGGACGAAGGTTCAGCTTCTGTATCATGTGCGTTTGCGTCTGCTGTCCCTAGGGATTCAGCATTCTCGCCATGGAGCGGACCTTGAATCCTACCAGTTGCGTTCGCAACGTCTGTACCTGTCTTGGCAGGCGTTTTGGAAGTATCGCGCCTATTGAGTAAATTGATTGCACTAGACTTGTGGCGAATGCTACTCCTGGCTCTCACCATTCCTGTTGGCCTAGTGCTGCCGTCACTCTCTTCAGCATTCGTATGAGCTCCATCCTCATCACCCTTTCCCCGCGGCATCCCGCGCGCATTAAAATGATCATGATGGGGCGGCGAAGCAGAATCTGAGTAGTCCCTGTCTGGTGAATCTTCTATGCCTTGTCTCGATCTGTCTTCCTGCAAGGAAGACGTTCTTTCTTTCCTTGCGTTTGCGTATGATCTCTTTCTCTGTGCCAAAGGATCTTCAATAGATGTCGACGCATCGAGCAGAGCGTCTGTGATTGTGTGATTTTGACCTTTCATCTGCTTTCGTTTGTTTGCAGGACGGTCCACACTGCGGTCTGCACGCCTTTGGCCGAGAGGCGATCTCTTCTCTTTTTCGAAGAAGACGGTGAGAGGGATAACCTTGAGGGTTTTCAGCGGCATGACGGAATCAAGGCCTGAAGCTTCTGAAGATTTGGCTGACTGAGTCCGCTCGGATGCTAAGCGCCAAATGTAGCCTTTCAAAGCTACCAATTTCATTTCGTCATCGGATGTCATTCCAATGCCACGAAGCCGTTTGATCCATCCTTCATCCTCAGCATTCTTTGCGCACTCACTCAAGGCGTTTGACTTTAGGTCCTTGGAGGAAATTATTGGCACGGCGAGGGCTGGCGAGGCGAGAGAAAAAGATCGATGACTCTGATTGGGTTTCCAGAATATGCCGTTGCTTGACTTTGCTGCCCAGTGTAACGCCATATCAAGGATTGCAGAGGGCAATGGCTTCTTTAGAGCATCAAGAATGGCATGCTCGGAGAATTCCCGTATCGAGGACTTGAGATACGGCTTCAGCAAGGGAGCAACGATACAATGTCGATCAGCCACGGAGATGTATCGTGTCGATGCAGATACGAAGTGGATCGCTGCTTCACGGACCCAGTAATTAGGATGCATTGAGTAGCGAGCCGCAACGTCTATCATCTCCCAAGTTGTCGTTCTTTGGAGAAGGCCTAGCTCTGCCATGTTCGCGAACGATGACAGTACTTGTTGCACCACAARGTCTTCTTTGTCAACAAGGGCTGGGATCATAAGTGGTAGTATGAAATCCTCAAGGCTCGGCCCACCAACAAACGCGGCCACTCCCACGATGGTCCGAAAAAACGCATATTTCAGAATCCAGTCCGTGTCATTCAAGTATGTGTTAAGGTAGGTGAGAACGACCTCATTCGCCCGATGTGTACCAAAGAAGACGCAAAGGCTAGCCACTGAACCAAGCAAAGCCCTGCGAACAGATGATGATGTGTCCACTAGAAGGGCTTTCGTATGCTCCTCAAAGGTGTCTAACAATTCAGCTTTTGTATGATCATAGGTGTCTCGGAAAGCTAATTCGGATCCTCCCTCATCATCAGCGTCTTTCTCTGTCCTAGGAAGCGAACCTTCTGCGCGTAGCGCCTGCGCCATGTCCAACATACGTAGCGAAGAGTGTGCGAGCGACGCTATGCAGGAAGCATAGGTCGCACGAGCAAGTGTGCTCACCTTTAGTGGGCCAGGACCTCCAGTGAATGGTGCTAGACGCTGCTTGATGTATTCTGTGAACGCATATGCATTTACAGGCGTTACCGTTTTGACGAGGGCAAGGACCTGGGTCATTGTGCGAAGGGCCGCAATCCTTACGCCATCAGCTCGATCGCCCAAGAGTGCAACGACATAAGGAAGGACTCGATCAAGTTTGGCCTCATCGGTGACACGCTCAGCGAATGCTAGCATCAAGTCACACGCCCGAATCCGGGCTGAAGCCCTTGCAGTGTGCCTCAAAGATGACACAACAAGGGTGAGAAAAATGAGAGATCCATCGTCGACATCGAATCTGACTTCAGAAGTCGCCTGATGCCTGTGGTCAGGTATGTCAACCTGAACAGGAATGATCTCATCAGAAGGTGCTGAGGGTGTCAACTGTGTTTGCGCCCGCTCGGGATTGTTATTCTGATTAAGGGAAAAGGATATCTTGTCAAAGTCGTTGAATATCTTCTCAATTCTTTCATCCGCGTCGCCAAAATTCGATGTCTCTGGATGTATTGATGAGAGGCCAGACGAGGGATCGGTTATTGAGCCCATATATTGGTGCAAGAAGCTGTAGAAATAGTCCGGGAAGGCCTTCTTCTTCCAAAACTTGAGGTATTCATCTGCAGAATATCTCGACTCGGGCTGTAATTGTATCATATGGCTAACCATTTCCCGTATGTCWTCATCATGAATCTTGTTCATGTATGCCAGATCGGGATCGTACTCCCCCTTTCTGTACTTGAACAGCTGACTCAGATTGAATATTGGCGTTTCAGTAAAAAGTTCCGCTATGACACAACCTGCGCTAAATACGTCCATGGCCCAAGTAATGCCTCTGCCTTCGTCGGAAGCACCTGCGATAAGAAAGCGCTCCGGAGCAAGATAGCATGTTCGACGCCCGGAATTGTCGAAGAAGTAAGAGAAGTCAGCCGGATTGTCTTCAGGGACGTAAGCAGGTTTGTAGGAAGCTGAGTAGTCGGTCAAGTAGAGCCAGTGCCAGGAAGTGACAAGTACGTTCTCGGTCTTGATGTCTCCGTGGTAGACGTCTTTAGAGTGGGAATCTCGGACAGCGCACAGCAGCTGGTAGGCGATCCACTTCTTTTCTATGTGCTCTAGAAAGGGGCGGGTGCTGTGAGATTCAGCATGATAGCATGAACATGGTGACCATTGTATTACCTTAAACGATCGTACAGAGAGCTATAAAAGTACTGCCTTACTAGGAATCCGTTCGTGCTGGTTTCGAAGACCCGTTGGTAGCCCAAAGCATTCGGAACATCAACGAGGCGATCGCGTTCAGCTAGAATTGAGCGTGAGCCCAAGCAAGACAGCGGCAGGCCTCGTGCTACCTACTCACACCTTATGTCTTTGATATATTTGGATAAGTCGTACGAAGCCAATGGCTTCATGACGAGCTTGACGACAACAAGCCCATCTTGATGCCTTGCTCGAACGCATTTCAT